>BQNB010010888.1:0-51570 GCA_026074375.1 Tanacetum coccineum
TATCCACCTTTTCCTTTCTTGTAGACTTTGTTTCCACAGGAGCCTTTCTGATGACGATACCTATGTAGATTTCTTGGCAGGTCTCTTAACTCGTTTTCCTTTCTGGACAGGTTCTTCATCTACAGGGACTAGATCACTGTCCTTCTTAGATGGAGAGGCTTTCTTAAATTTTCTAGCAATCTTATGAGGTACAGCACCTGTAGCATAGCCAAGATAAGCCTTGTAAGCTTTACTATCCTTCATCTCTGGACTGGTCAAACATTTAGGAAGAACAACTCCATAGATCTGAGTTGCTTCTTTTGCTGAAACAAATCTTAAGGTGTTAATCAAGTAGTCATCCTTAGAGGTGTGCATCCTAATTCTGTTTCTCCAGGAAAGTGTCTTGTCTTGAATAAGGAAGTGGTGAATGATAACTTTGGTGAAACGAGGGTAGTACATCTTTTCTTGCTTTTTGTAGACTCTATTTTCAATTTGGTAGATGAAGTCTTCCCAAAGTAATTCCACATAGTCTACATTTTTCTGATAGAACATACCTCAAAGGATTTGAGCTCTGGAGAGACGAAGCTTGTCAATACCACTAGTCTTTCCAGATAAACCTCTCTTGATAAGAGCAGCAAAAGTTCTCTAGGGTTGATGCATCTGATCGACAACAACATCATTGAGTGAATTGATCTCCCTAGTATGACCGAGTTCTGTTAAGAAAGACACAGTGTCTTCTTCAGAAGGAAGGGGATCAAAGTATCTACCCTGTACTCTTGGGCAAATCTGAAAGATATCTCTGAAGACTTCCAAAGTAAGTTTGAATCATTTCTCCTTATCAAGCTTGAATCTATAGAAGGTGTCATGCTTGTACACAGAATTCCAGAATTGGTGCATGTATACTTCGAGGACATCAGCAGTGACGAGGAATACAGGATAGCATGGAGTGAGTGCAATAGCATCCAAAATGACTTGAAATGTGGGTTCTCTTGGTGTCAATCTGCGAGGGTGATATGTGAGAAATCACATATCCTTTCTATACCAAAAATGGCCTTAAAATGAAATAATTATTGTAAAACCATGATCTAGCACATCTAGGATCAGTAATATTGATATGCACAGCGGAAATTATAAGAACACAATATTACTAAACAAGGTTTTCTATTAATCACTTACCCCAAGATCAAATGATCTTGGGGATAGGCTAACTATGATAACTATTAGACTCTCATTGGGAGAGATCTAATTCTATTCTGGATGCCCTCTAAACCAGACGCCTACCCCCTCTTTATATAATAGAGGGAGGTTACAATAAAACCCTAGCTTACATATTAAGCTAACCTAATAATACACCTTAAGTCCTTGTTGTTTCTTCTTTCTTTATTGTTGCATATAAGGTTTTGTAATCATCAAATCAGAATCCCCAACAATCTTCCTCTATTTGATATTACAAAACAATCTTCATGAAAGAAACAATCCTTCCCCTTGACTTAAGATCTCCTTGAACATGCCACCATAATAATAAGCTGCAATCATGAATCTTCTTCCCCTTTTTGTAATCATCCAATAGGGGTCTTGCAACTTGTGAACGCTTCCCCTCAAGTGGTGCATGTAGATGGTAAATAAACAATAAGCTTCCCCTTAACATGTTTACCATCTCTTGAATCACGAACTTAGTAGGCTCCAAGCAGTAAATTATTAAAAAAAAATGAGTATTACCCATAAGTTGAAGAAGTAGAAACTCCCAAGCTTGTGTCTTATGTCTTGCATTATCCACGTGACGTCGAACTTATACAAATGCTGGTAATCATTTAATAATTATAAGTAGACCGCAACCTCTTGACAAAAATCCTCATCTTCTATGAGACACATACTAAGTGATAGCAAATGTACGTACTAAGCACCATAAGATAGATCATACACGTTTGCTAGATTCGTCAAGTCTTCGTCACCACATTATAAGCACGAACAAGTTATCATTAAATGTTGTCAGCCATTTGAGATATAATAAGACACGCACCTGTGAAAATCAACTACAACATCATATAAGCAATAACCAATCTCTTCAAAATAATCACCAAAACAAGCCAAATGCGTCCGTGTTGGCTTCAAATAGTTATAATTAATGAGAAACATCTAAGTGCAACAACATCATCTTCTCTCATGTGACTGCTGCCTCATCCGGCGATCTGCTTGTAGTCCTTATTTGTACCGTTGCCTCACTTCGGCGATCTACGAACAAAAAGGGTACCCTTGTCACATAATTGATTAAAAGGTCATCGCATCAAATGTCTTTCATAATACTTTCCACAACAAGCCATCATCACTCAAGATCCAAATCCATCCAATAAATCAAAAAGTGTGTGTCATCCGATATTGGCCAACGCTAGCAGTACAAACTAGCTATAACGGACAAAACTAGCAGAATTAACTAGCAAAACCAACAGACTTAACCAAATCTGCCAATTAGTGACTCTTTTTGCTGTCCCAAATCTGTCACTATCTGCTGTTAGTGACACAATTTTCTGTCACTGATCTGTCGCGAATCCGTCACTATCTTGAGGTCTCCTTCCTCCCATGACTGTTAGTGACACTTTGTCTGTCGCTGTTCTGTCGCTGTTGTGTTGCTAACTCCACCAGAATTAATATTGTAGCCACCAGACTTAACTTTGATACAACCAGTATTAATCCAAAGTGACCAGTATTAACCACGAAACCAGAATTAATATTTGAACAGTAGCAGCACTTAAAACAAATACCCTGCCAGTATTAAGTTTGGAACACGTAGCACTATTAAATGTCTTCTTTGGCAGCGTTGGCAGTAGAAACAAATAACAATCATCCCACACGATAGTCATATGAACAAAGAAAACCCAATAGTTACAAACTGTTGCATGCCATAGATACACGAACAGTTGTAACAAGCTTTTCTTTTGAACACAGCGTACGAACAACAGTCATATACAAAGAGCATGTGCACAAACAGTATTAGAGTATACACGTTTTTATTACCTGCTTCACATCCATTATACAACATGAACAATACATCCAACGTGGAGGCTGATATAAACCCATAATACCAGATCCATTCAAAACACACCATGTAAAGTTCTAATGTCGACTTGATCTTTATTATGGATGACTTCCTTCATCACCCATGCGATCACCAATAAACCCTAATGTTATCTCCATCAGAAAGATCAAAGAAACGTGTCACATCACATATTGAATAAGGTTTTTTAGAAACCCTACACACTTGTCTTGTATTCGTACCATCATTCACTCAGCCTTCATGTGAACTCAGAACCACCATGTACGAATATTCATTAGGGTTTCGTATCTTGTATGAACGAATAAGAAAATCACATTCCGTTACTTCGCAACGTGGTTAGGGTTTTAACCTCCCACTGATGATGATCAGAACTGTATGCACTCCATGTCCATCTCGACTAGGGTTCATTGTTGATCCAGAATTAACTCACCAAAGCTAGTCGAGAAAAATATAATCACCAAACAAAAACGTGAAAAATACCTTTTCTGCAGCCAAATTCATCATAGCATAACTTTTTATCAAAAGCTTATCTTGACGATCGCTCCGGTCAGATTGTAGATATATATGTGTAGAACCTCCGTTCAAAATTTCATTACGATCCAACGGTTAACGAAAAAGTTATGACCGTTTTACCACAGCTGCCCAGAAAGTAACGAACATAAAAACCATATACGAATTTACGGTTTCTTCTTCATTCTTCGACCATAAAACCTTGAATCCTAGATATCAAGAGCAACCCGCTCTGATACCAATTGTTAAACCACGATCTAGCACATCTAGGATCAGTAATATTGATATGCACAGCGGAAATTATAAGAACACAATATTACTAAACAAGGTTTTCTATTAATCACTTACCCCAAGATCAAATGATCTTGGGGCTAAACTAACTATAACTATGCTAACTATTAGACTCTCATTGGAGAGTTCTAATTCTATTCTGGATATCTATACCAGACGCCTACCCCCTCTTTATATAATAGAGGGAGGTTACAATAAAACCCTAGCTTACATATTAAGCTAACCTAATATTACATCTTAAGTCCTTGTTGTTTCTTCTTTCTTTATTGTTGCATATAAGGTTTTGTAATCATCAAATCAGAATTCCCAACAATCTTCCCCTATTTGATATTACAAAACAATCTTCATGAAAGAAACAATGCTTCCCCTTGACTTAAGATCTTCCTGTATGTCACCACTCATAATAAGTTGCAAATCATGAAACTTCTTCCCCTTTTTGTAATCATCCAATAAGGGTCTTCGTGTAGATAAGCAACTAATAAGCACTTCCCCTTAAGTGATAACCATCTCTTTGAATCACGAACTTAGTAGGCTCCAAGTAGTAATTATTGATGAAGAAAAATGAGTATTACCCATATGTTGAAGAAGTAGAATCTCCCAAGCTTGTGTCTTATGTCTTGCACTATCCACGTGACGTCGAACTTATACAAATGCTGGTAATCATTTGATAATTATAAGTAGACCGCAACCTCTTGACAAAAATCCTCATCTTCTATGAGACACATACTAAGTGATAGCAAATGTACGTAGTAAGCACCATAAGATAGATCGTACACGTTTGCTAGATTCGTCAAGTCTTCGTCACCACATTATAAGCACGAACAAGTTATCTTTAAATGTTGTCAGCCATTTGAGATATAATAAGACACGCACCTGTGAAAATCAACTACAACAACACACAAGTAATAACCAATCTTCATAAAAAATAATCACTGTTCAAGACCCAAATGCGTCCGTGTTGGCTTCAAATAGTTATAATTAATGAGAAACATCTAAGTGCAACAACATCATCTTCTCTCATGTGACTGCTGCCTCATCCGGCGATCTGCTTGTATTCCTTATTTGTACCGTTGCCTCATCCGGCGATCTACGAACAAAAAGGGTACCCTTGTCACATAATTGATTAAAAGGTCATCGCATCAAATGTCTTTCATAATACTTTCCACAACAAGCCATCATCACTCAAGATCCAAATCCATCCAATAAATCAAAAAGTGTGTGTCATCCGATATCGGTCAACACTAGCAGTACATACTAGTTATATCGGACACAACTAGCAGACTTAACCATAAGCCTAGCAGAATTAACAACCAAACCAAATAGCAACACTTATTCTGTCCCAAAACTGTTACAATCTGCTGTTAGCGACACATAATCTGTCACAAAACTGTCGATGTACTGTCGCTGTTCACCAGAATTAATTTTATACCACCAGTATTAACCACGTATGACCAGTATTAACCACACATGAGCAACCAGTATTAACTGTGAAGGCAGAATTAACTCAAAATCGACGAATTAATTTTATGCAGGCAGACTTAACTTCCATGTGACCAGTATTAACTACGAATATGAGACCAGAATTAATTTTGAAACGAGCAGTACTTACTTTCCAAGGCAGCAGTATTAACATCAACGATCAGTATTAACCTTCACCACAATAACCAAACACGAATCATTTATCCATACTAGGGTTCATCATCAATCAAACGATTAACTCACCAAAGCTAGTATGAACAAATATAATCACCATACAAAAACTTGAAAATAATACCTTTTCTGCAGCCAATTCGTCATAGCATAACTTTTTATCAAAGACTTATCTTGACGATCGCTCCAGTCAGATTATAGATATATGTGTGTAGAACCTTCATATAAAATTTCGTGACGATCCAACGGTTAACGAATGAGTTATGACCGTTTTCCCATGGCTGCCCAGAAAAATACGAGCTGAGAAACCATATACGAATTTTAGGTTTCTTCTTTATTCTTCGACTATAAAACCTTGAATCCTAGATATCAAGAGCAACCCGCTCTGATACCAATTGTTAAACCATGATCTAGCCATCTAGGATATAATAACAATGATTAACAAACACGCAGCGGAATAATTAAGAACACAATCATTGTTATGAACAAGGTTTTCTTATTCATAAGACTACTAATAAACTAATAAGCACATAGATGATTCATGACTCATCTATGGCTAACTACAACTATTACACGACACACGCTCTATGCGTTTCTAGACTCTCATTGGAGAAGTCTACTATGAATGGATGCTAAAACTATTCACCCTACCTCTCTTTATATACTAGAGGGGCTAGGGTTTACATAAAAACCTAGCTTACTATGAAAGCTAACTAACTATTACATAATAGGTCCTTATTGTTTCAAAAGAAAACATAATACAATTAGGAAACTAATTAATTAACATTAATCATCCCATTAATGTTTGACTAATCTATATCTTCAACATTAATGTTGATTTCAATCAACATTAATCTTGATCTTGTTTCCTTCTTTAGCATATCTTGTTTCTTCTTTCTTCATTTCTGTTTATGGGTTTTGTAATCATCAAATCTGTAATTCCTAACAATCTTCCCCTATTTGATATTACAAAACAATCTGCATGAAGAAACAATGCTAAAACATGTCATCACAATAATAAGCTGCACATCGTGAATCTTTGGTATCAGAGCACTTGAAGGTCCTTGGTTTAGGATCTGACTAGCCTTTGTAAGACGATAGATAACTTGGATAAATCCAAATCAACTATATGAGAGACAATGATTATGAATATCAAGTGTTAATGCGGAATCTTAACATAAGAGTAAAGAAGAAACGATAATACTAATTTGCTATAAAGCTCTATGCTTCTATTGATATTTCTCAAAACGTACGTATAACATTGTGCCTTAGGGTTCCTCTTATACACAAAGGAAACCCTAATGGGCTTTTACAAACTAGTCAAAGGATAATACATATCCTTTCCTAAGATATCTCCTAAGATATCTCTAAGATAACTATTACTATTCTGTTACATAAACAGACTTAACTATAAACAGAAATAACTAGACCGTACTAACTCAGTTACTGTATCTACCCAGTACTAACTTAGTAACTCCAGACTTATATTAGTACTGCCAGATTAACTTAATACTATCAGAACTTACACTATTTACTATCAGATTATTGTTATACTTCCCAGTATTAAGTCTGTTAAATCTATTTTCCCAACAATCTTCCCCTAAACTTGATCTTCATTGTGAACTTTCAAGTTCCTTCAAAACATATTGATCTTTACTTTTTCAATTACTTTAAGCTTTCTGAGGATTGTTGTAAATAGAATTCTTCAAGTTGTTCTTGATCTGCAACACTTCAAGTCTTCTCTTTTTATCTTTGCAGCAACTTTTCTTTTCAAAGCTCTTTAGCAATCCATCATATCAGCAACATTGACAATTATGTACATCAAATCATAAAGTTTCAGTCTTATTCTCATTCACTCCAGGTGTGTTAAAATCCTGTGAAGAGGGTGAATCATTGAAATTTTAAATGGATTTAATGTCGCTGTACCAGAACTAGCCATTCACTCTGAAAGTCAGTTCCTTGGCACCAGAAAGGTGTATGTCCTTGGTTAACTGATTAACCATTTAACTCTCAGTACATGAAACATTGGGAGTTGAATATCCATATGTTTTTTTGGCAAACCATTACAGCCATAAACGGATTTGATATGCCCTTTACTTGTAGCTGTTTGCTCAGGGGCTAGTCTATCCTTTGGCTCACCTAGAAAAGGTAAATTCCATGGGTGGATTGATAAACCATGTTAACTCTTTGTACTCATGAAACTTGGTGAGTTGAGATACCAGCCACTTTTTGGTATAGTGTCAACCATTCTAATTGGAATTTGCAATTCGTCTTTACCATAAGCCATAATCTTTTGGACTAGTTATGGTTTTTGTCCACAAACTTTACCACAAGCCATAAACTTGTGGGTGGCATCTCTTCACTTAGACAGATATGGTGGGTGAAAAACCATTCAACTTATTGGCAAGTTGTCACCATAGATACGGATTTGAGAAGTCTTTACCAAGAGCCGTTTGCTCCTGGACTAGCCAGTTTCTTATGTTGTTTAGACATGTGAACACTAGATCCATTTGTTGGTTAGTGAATTGCACCTCCACCAAAGGGTTATCCTTCTCATCTCTATACTAGATTTTCAACTCTTAGACTTCATACTTCTAATGCCAGCTTGTTTTTCCTTCATTTTCCAACATTTTATAGCATCCTATTCTCTTTTATCCAGAGCTTCATTTTTCAGCATAGTTTGACATACCTCAGCAGATAAAGGATATTTTCTTTCAGACAACATATAAATATCCATTGACTCTAAATTCAAACAGTGTACTCTACAGGTATCATAATATCTCCAACTTATGATCCTTTGCTGACTTAACAAACTCCAAACAGGATCTGTACTAAGAGGTTCTTCAAACATATCTTTTAAATACTTCCAAAATATCTTCTCTAGCTTATCCTCTGGTCCATCCATCCCATATCTATTCATTACAATCCTATATAACTCAGTAAGATCATCTCTAGATATAGACTTCAACATAGCACCAAAATTAATATCAGTTCCATCTTCCCTAACTATTTGGTACACTCCTTTTTCTCCTTGCTTAATGATCTTATAGGTAGCTATACTAGGTGTTTTCATAGCTACAGGAACAGGATTAATTGGAATTTTTGTACCTGTGACAGACTCTTCTTGTTCATCAACTTCATCTGAACCTTCAGAATCATCCTTATCAATGTCTGTATGCAATCCTTTTCTTGCCATCTGTTTTCTTCTTTTTCCAGACTTCTTGGTTGGCTCATCATCCTTTGCTTCATCATCTTTCAGTCTTTTTGGAGTCTTTGTCTGAAGCTCTTCACCAAATCTTTTCAAACTAGCTTTAGTGGCTTCAAAATTTATTGGTGCAAAGGATTCAACCTGTTTCACAAGCTTGTCAAATTCTTCCTTGACTTCTTCAAAACTCAAATTCTTCAGCTGAGATAACTTCCATGTCCCCTGATTTTTCAAATAATTCATCATATAAGTCTTTAGCTGTGATTGGGTCATGGGCTTATTTCTTTTAGCTCTAGCTCTTTCTTCTGCAAAATACTTCTTCCTTTGATTTACAAGATCAACCATTTTCTTTGCAAAATCTTCTCCTTGTAGTTCACTTCCTAGCATGCTTTTCGACAACTCTGCATTAGCTTCAATCTTTGCTCTAATTAAATCCCAATCTTCATTTGTGTAATGCTGAGCTTCAAACTGAACTTGAGCTTTTCTTTTCTTCTGTTGCTCATTTAACTCTTCTTCTTCTGCAATTCTTTGAGCTAAGAGTGAATCCAAGTGTATTTGTTTAGCCTCCTCTTCTTTCTGTAAGGAATCCAATCTGATTGCTTCAGCAAGGCTAGCTTCCTCTTGTAGAATTTGTTCTTTTGACTTCTTAGGAGTTTCTTCACTGAGCATAGGAGCTTTTCCTTCTCTTTGTCCTTTATCTTGAGAAGAAGTAGACTTCTTAGCACCAACAGTACTAACTTGTTCATTGCCAGTACTAAGTTGTTCACTAACAGTACTAAGTTTAATACTGCCAGTATTAACTCCTTTAGCAGTATTAACTTGTTCAGCACCAGCATCAACTTCTTCTTGAAAATCCAAACTTGAGGCTACCTTCTTTCCCTTAGCCTCTTTTCTCCTCTTGTATCTCCTTCCCTTGTCAATAGACCTTGGCTTTAAAGAGGCAACCTTGGAGAGAGTTTTGGCTGCTTCAAGAGTATTTGGACTTATTTCTTCCACTTGTTCCTCCCCTGAAGTATTTACTTTTGTTGTAGGAGGAGTAACCAATCCTTGTACTGAAGAATCTAGAGGATCATCTTGACTTTTCCTCCCCTGAACCTCAGGTTCTTCCTCTTCAGAGTCTGACAAAACCAAATTCCTCCTTTTCAAAAACCCTTCCAACTTCTTCACTTTCTTGACTAACTTCACAATAGCATTTCCCATGGTCAGCTTGGTTTGTTTGAGATCCGTTTCCAGGCTGTCAATTCTTGATATCAACTTAGGAACTGCTTGAAGTAAATCATCCATAGGCATTTGACTTGGAGCCTGTTCTTGTGGGGGTGAGAAGTGTTGGTGGACAGGAGATGGCTCCTCATAGATGTGCTCAAATGGTGTAGGTTCAGTGTCAGGTATTGGTGTAGGTGAAGGTGTAGATATAGGTATAGGTGTTGGTGAAGTTGTAGGGATAGGTGGTGGTGTAGGTGTAGGGATAGGTGGTGGTGTAGGTGTAGGGATAGGTGGTGGTGTAGGTGTAGGGATAGGTGGTGGTGTAGGTGTAGGGATAGGTGGTGGTGTAGGTGTAGGGATAGGTGGTGGTGTAGGTGATGATGGTTTGGATTGAGCCACAGCATCATGTTCTTGACCTGCATTTGGGTTAGTAGCAACAAGTAACATAGCAGGCAATAAAGGTCTTGGTGCCCCTCGAAAACCCCTTTTCATATTCCCAAAAATCTTTTTGGTCAGGCTCACAGCTAGATAAAGGTGTTTGTTTTCCGTTTGAATATTCAAGATTATTTGCAGAAAACGAGGATACATCAAAAACTTTGTCTTGCTTCTCAAATTTGCCACCATACCATCAAAAATAAGTTTTGAAAAATTATAAACTCTACCAGTGGATAGACAGATCAAAGCAGTAGCAATATTGCTACCGAATTGATCCCATCCACCACTTTTAGAGCTTATACAGTGTAAAAGATGGTGGACTAAAAATCTCCATTGGGGTGTGAAAAAACTTTTCCAAAAAGTGAAGGTTCCATCAGTAGGATACCCTATTTGCCCCATTCCCTCAAAAAGTTCATCATTTGGCAACATTGTAATTCCTGTGGCGTCATCTAATTGAAGTGAATCGCGAATAGACGCCTCAGTGATTGTGTACCTAATGTTATCAATGGTTGCCTTTATTTCTAGAGTCCCATTAGCTGGAGTATGTAGTAGCAGTCTGCCAAAACTGTTTTACAAGGGAATCATAGATAGTTGGATTAGTAGTTAAGGCATACCTGAGGTTGGAACCTCGAAGAAAATCTACTATCTCAGCAAACCCTGCACTTTCATCAGGCTTGCGCAAAAACCCCACTTGATTGTGTTTGTCACAATACTTTAATTGAGCCATTGGACAATCGTATTAATATACTTTGGTTTTGATGCGAGGGAAATTGTAGATGCTGGTAACAGGACGCTTGACTATTTTCGTTATGAATTAAGAAGAGTTATACTTTGTAAAAAGGAAGATTGCAATAAAAAGTAAGTCATGAGAGAGAAATCAAGACTCTATCTATATATAGCTTCTTGAGGAACGAGATTAAGCGTCGTAAAAATCTCTAACTGGTAACATTTGAACAGTGATAAAACAGAAAAAGTCAAATTTCCCGCAACCAGCATTAAAATTAGCCTACCAGAATTAAAAATTACACTACCAGACTTAATTTGATAACCAGAAATTAATAGAGTCAACCCGAATTTATTTTTTTCAAACCAGTATTTAAGTATGTCACTAAAGAATTTCCAAAGTCTATATAACCTTACTACTTCTGCCTTTCATTGCACATCCATTCTATGCTGCAAAAGATTAGTCTAAAACAAAGAAAAATATACTACAAGTAATTGTATAGACAGAATTAATCAAAAACTAACCTACCACTCGGTACCCCTCCCTCATTTTTGACTATTGCCGAATTATATGCTAATCTACCTGTATTAATAGACATAAATACCGGTATTAAATGTAACATTTAATAACAGTATTAAAACTTACTTACGCTACCGAATTAAACAAAAACTATCAACTAAAGCCTCCCCTTAAATGTTGCTTTGGGGTTGATCATACCAATGCTAACCCACCATGTAAATTAAAACGTGGTCCATCCAAAAGGTTTGGATCTACAAGTCAGTAACATTTAAGTCTGTGTAGATTTTCTCCACACTTATGAGCTTCTTCTATACAATCTCATATGAAGTGGTGACGAATCTAGATTGTTTTGTCTTAGAATGATTACTGGGTTCTTCACATTGCAGAAGATGCTTTCACTATCAATGTGGATTTTGGTATTCATGAAATTGAAACTTAGTCCAGCAATTGATTTTGAACCCACAATACATGTCCACAGCAATTTGCAAGCAGCTACATATTCAGTTTTCAGTTGTTGAGTGGCCACAACTTGTCTGTTTTTTACATTGCCATTGAGATATGTCTTTTGTCCAAGACAATTGACAACCGCTATTGTGGATTTCCCTATCAAGGTTTGATCCCCCATAGTCACTTTAGAGAATGCGTCCAAGCTCAAAGGGTGATTCACTTAGGAATACCATAAGCCCAAGTGTGGGGGTGTTTGCCTTTGAGATACTTGAATGATCCTCTTACATCATTGAGATGAGAGGTCTTGGAGTTACTGAAACGTGACACCAATCACATACTGCATACATAATATCAGGGTCTTAGGGTAGTTAAGTATATGAGGGAACTATCATGGATCTGTACAAAGGTGTACATCTACCTCTCAAAATCTTCCTCATCCTTTGTCAAAAGGCAATTTGGTCTCCATGGGTGTGATTGCAGGCTTTCACAATTAAAGATCAAATTTCTTGATGTATCATCAGCTTACATAACTTGTCCTGAGAAATGGAAGATTCCTCCCTTATTCTGTTTGACTTCGTAGGACTAAGACAAAATTGGGAGTTCACCCATGGAACTCATTTGAAATCTGCTTTTCATCAATGCTTCAAACTCAGCATACCAAGACTTGTTGGTAGAGCCAAAAATGATATCATCAACATACACTTGAACTAGCATGATATCCTTTTTGTCTCTTTTAATGAACAAAGTCTTGTCAATTGTGCCCCTTTTTATCCTTTCTTCTTAAGGAATGTTGATAAAGTAGCATACCAAGCTCTAGGGGCTTGGTGCAGTCCATACAAAGCTTTGACCACCTTATAAACTTTTGTAGGATGATCAGGATCAACAAATCCAGGAGGTTGTGAGACATAAACCTCTTCATCTATAGTGCCATACGAAAAAGCACTTTTAACATCCATTTGGTAAACTATGAACCCCATAAATGAGGCAAAGGTCTTATAATAACCGGGATAGCTTCTATTCTTGCCAAGGAGCAAAAACCTCAGCATAGTCAATACTTCTTCCTGTGTGTACACTTGGGACCACCAATATTAGCTTTATTCCTCACAACCATCACCTCTCCTTCCATTCTCTTTGTTTCTGTAGGACCCACTTGGTGCCTATCACCTTTATTCTACGAGGATAGATCTACAAATAGAACCCATACTTATTGTAGCTTGAACTGTAACAGTTCTTCTTGCATGGCTTGAACCCAACTGTCATCTTGTAAAGCTTCAGCAATCTTTTTAGGTTCTTCCTGAGATAGAAAACATGCAAACAAACAATGTTGTTGATCTTTGTGATTGTTTCTTTGCTACTTTGGAAAATGATTGAGAAGTGCATGAGCTCCTGATTATGTTCTTGCACTTGGCTCCTCTAGTTAGCTCAGCTGACATAGGATCCCAAGTATTAGACTTTTTTGGGTTTGAATACTATGAATCCTAAGTGTAGGAGTAGGACTGACTTCAATTTCTGTAGGAAGACTGTTGAAGTCAGTTATCACACCTTCCTCATCATAAGATGCCTCATCAAAAATTCCTGTCTCAGGCTTGTGAAAGATTTCGAGCTCTGGCATAATTGAATCATCATGATTAAGCCTTACCAGATAACCGTCTGACTCCAGTTATTAACTGAATGGGTACTGGTAGTGTTGTTTTCAGGGACTCTCCCTAAATGCTTTAGGGCAATCTCTTCCAACTCTCTTCTAAAAGCTTGAATCTTAGGATTGTCTTCCAATGGGTCAATAGAGGAATCCTTTAACTCTTTTTGGGGTTCTGTCAAGGTCTCCTCTGTTCTTTCGGGAATTTGTGGAAGATGTCCCTTGATTCATCTTTTTTCTTCAGGAATATCTTGAAGCTGAAGGCACAACAATAAAAACTATACTTCCTCATCTTTTCCTCAGAAGCAATAGACTCAGGAGTTTGTGAAGTACCTGCACTGTTAGTTTCCTCTGAAATACCTGCATTGTTAGCTTGATTCTCCAAAGATACAGGAATATAGTTCATAGAATCAGAAAGATAGTCAATATCAAACATCCATCTATATCTACTCCTTTGACATTTGGGTTTTTCTTTAAGAAATTAACATGCAGATTTACTTTTACTCTTTTGGTTACTAAATTATAAACCCTATAGGCTTTGCTGTTTAGTGAGTAACCAACTAAGAATCCCTCATCAGATTTTCTATCAAACTTTCCAAGTACACTAAGAGTATCTAGAATGGTAACATGACACAGAAAAGGTCATATGTAGCTATAATTGGTTTGTGGCACAAACTAAAACTCATATGGGGTTTTGTGTTTGAGGTTTTGTCACTCTTACCTATTAAAAAAATAGCTAGCAGTACTAATGCTTCCTTCTGCCAAAAAAGTGGTTGTAAGACAGAATCTGCTAGATACGTCTAGCAGCCTTAATTAGGGTTTGTTAATCCTTTCAACTCAACTCTATTTTGTTGTGGAGTTCTGGCATTACTGTACTCTTGTTTTATTCCCTTGTTGCCACAAAATTCAAGCATATCTCTATTCTTAAATTCAGTGCCATTATCTGATCTAATGATTTTAACTTTAAGACTAAGCTGGTTCAATCTTGCTAATAAAGGTCTGAAGATATGCCACTGGTTGCATCCTTAGAAGCCAAAAGATACCACAACAACAATCTGGTACAATCATCAGTGATAACAAGACAATAACTTGCATGATTAATGCTTTTCACAGAAGTAGGACCAAAAAGATCCATATGCAAGGTGTGTAGTGGCTTGGTGATCAATCTTTCTAACTTGGCCTTGCAAGAGGCCCTATGTTGTTTGCCTTTATGGCAGGCAACACATGTGTGGTCATTTTTGAAAACCTTGGAAGGTAAACCTCTGACAAGGTTTCCCTTCACAAGTTTGTTTAGATTTTTAAAATTGATATGACCTAATCTTCTATGCCACAATTTAGATTCATCAGATGTGGCCTTAGCAATCAAACAGGCAAAACCTTTAGCAGGAGAAGGTGTCTTCATGTCAAAACTGTACATGTTGTGATGTCTAGGGACCTTTAAAAGTATCTGATTTTCATCAGGCATCTTAAAGTCAGAAGACACAACAAGACATTCAGTCTCAGTAAAAAGAGAAACCTTCATCCGGCTTATTACTATTGTGATATTGAGAAAAAGGTTTATAAATGCCCTAATTCTTTCACAAGGACAACATATCAAAATTCTAACTTACCTCTCTGATTTCCTTTTCCAGATAGGTAGCCTTTGATACCTCCAAAGGTAATAGATCCCCCATTAATTCTTCAAAAATCCTCTAGTTGACTTGTTTACCTGTCATGTGCCATGCAGCATCCATATCAAATATACCTCTATTACCCTGGTATTCTGTGGATGTTCTGCACATGAAAAGAGAAATTAGTTTATCTTTGGGACCCAGGCCTTTGCAAGCTTGGGTCTGCCTTAGGGACCTCTGCATTCATGGTTCTAATATAAGTAGGTTCCACTGTTATAATTAAAGCTTTGGCCAGAGTTCCTCTTATTATAACTTGCTCAGGTCTTAACAAGCAGATCCAAACTTCCCATTACAAGCATTAGTATGGAGTCATTTTGTACTGTAGACTTTGCTAAGGGGTCTTCATACTGATCGAATATGCTGTTGAAAAATCCCTTCTTGATTGATTTCGATTCATCTGTGGTCTTTTGGGACTCGAACTGTTTGAGGTTGTTGAGGTGTGGTTGTCTTGGTCTAAAGTTTTAACTTTAGGACTAAACAGTATTAACTTTAGGGCCTACCAGAACTAAATTTGTCCTACCAAGTTATTGAATATAGGCCTAACAGAAATTAAACTTTGGCCTACCAGCATTAGTTGTACTGATCTAGGATACAATTTTATTAGCGTGATTACTATACTGTTTGCATTTCTCCAAACTCGGTTTTGTCACCCATTACCAGTATTTAACAAAACCCTCTTTACCTCAGCTTCCCTTGGCCATTTTCGTTTCATAATAGTCAAATCTTTAATTAAATGGGGACTTAGACTACCACAAACAAAATTTCTTCTTTGTAATAAGAGTAACCATCCCTAGTTTCTTTTCTTATATCATTGCAATTCTTCCTAGTAACTTGTATGTGTTTCATTATCTTTGGAGTGGTTGCCTAGGAGTTCTTTATGTTGTGAGACACAAACTAGTGCAACTTCTGTTAAATTTTGGTAGCAGGACACTTCTTTTTCATTAGTTACTTCTCCATCTTGACTTAGACATCTCATTTGGTTCACCTTAAACTTTCTGATTCAGGCTCATAAAGAGTGCTCAGTGGTTATTTCCACAAGATCCGTTCCAATTTATTGGATTGACAGGTAGAGAATGTACAGAAGAATTGTCATACCACTATTTTCAGGTTTTTGAGGACCCTTCTTTACACCATACCATACAAAGAATCATTCAATTTCCTCTTGTGATTTAGGAGTATAATCTCCACTTAGGGATGTGGAAACTCTTTAAAATCATTTGGTCTTTGTAAATTACTGTAGAAAGGCTTTCCTTTGAATCCTCTTTTGAAACATTTAAAAGCAGAAAAGTTCATTTCTTCCTAAAACTTAGAACCTCATTGTTTGAGTTTATTTCAAATTCCTAAGCCAACTTTACGGTTGAACTCATTGCCAGAATAAATTAATTTCCAAAGATTCTTGGAGAATTTTTCATGTATATCTATGGTTTTCTGCAATTGTCCTTCTCTTTGACAGCTTTCATTCCTATTTCCTATAATCTTTTATGTTTTTCCTCTTTTATAGATTTCATTAGCCTGATAAATGTAAGCTTTTTATTTAGAGAAAATTGCTGTTTTTGAAATAGTATACAACAAGTTGGCTTCTATAGTTCTTACACAGCTTGACTATAGGCAAGTATTATGTGCTTTCTTGATCACCTAACTGATTATTTGTTCATCAACCATATGTTTTAAGAGTATTGTATGAAATCTAATGCAAGTTTTAGAACACAAAGTTACCTCATTGCTTGAGCTGATAGCCATAAGTGCATGATTTGTTTCTTCAGCTTCAGTATGTTCTCCCCAATTGACAATCCCATCATCCATTGTTAGCAAACCCATCTGATTCTTCTCTTGCTTCCCAGTTTCTTGTTGTTGATAAAGAGAATCTATTTTCTTCTTTCCATCATGTGTCCCCTTTGCTGTACAATTTCACTTGCTAAAGTGACCAGTGTTGTGACTAATGAAAACCATTCAGCTCTATTTATCTCAAACCAACAGGTGTTTTTCCATCTGCGAAATTCCTTCCTGTTTTCTTATAGAACTTCTTCATTCGAATAGCAATCATTGAATATTTGCCAATTGATGCCCATTTCTTCAATATCTACATCATCAATTTGTTCCAAATCTTCATGAAGTAAGTCCAAATCCTCTGTTTGTTTGGCAAAGAGGGAATAGATTACTTCATCAGCAAACCCAGCAAGAACTTCTTTTTCAGGAATATTGGTTGAAGAAGTAGAAGGAGTGCAAGAACTGTTGCACAGAAAAAAACCAGACTTACCTTATTGGTGCTACTTTTGCTTTGTGACACAACAGGCAACATTTTTGAGCACTTGTAAGATGTTTTTGAAGCACCTGAATTTCTTGCTCAAAAACTCTAAGGTTATGGTACATTTCATCAATAGATAAGTTGGTCAATCTCTGGATAGTTCTCTTTTGTATTGCCAGATTGGACCTTGCTGGGGGCAAGGATCTGAGGAAACTTTGATTTGCATTGCAGTTGTACTTCCGCACCATGAGCTTCAATTGAGAAAGATAGCTGTTGGAATCTGTAATATCCCCTTTTCTAACCTTTGAATTGGATATTTTAAATGCTTCAAACTGTTGTTTGATAACAGCCTTCTGCATTTTCTTTGAATTAGCTACCACCAAACCTAGTTATTGTGGCTTCCCATATTTTCTTTTGGCATCATCCATATCTGAAATCTTTCTCATATGTTCTTTTGGAATGTCCATCAGAAAGATATTCTTAGCTTTCCTCTCTTTTCAACAGCTTGAATTCTGCAGTACTGGTGAAAGGACTCGAACAATACCATCCTTTCCAGTTGAAATTCTCTTCTTGGAGTTTCCATTCTGAATTACCTTCCATACTTCATTGTCAATGTACTCAAGGTAATGCTCCATCTCCATAGCCTATATATCATACTCCTCCTTCTTCAGAATTGGGAGTTTGATATTTTAGATAACAGTTATTTGAGGAATCACCTGTTGTTGTTGTTTAGGTGCAGCACCAGTGTTTGATGCATCTTCATGGTTTGATTCTTCATCACTGAGATGTTGTGAGAACTCATCATTAGCAGGTTGAGACATTTTGTAAAGATTTGAAGTAGGGTGTTTGTTTGTGGTTCTTTTGTGATTCTTCTTTCTCAAAGTCCCTCTAAAGGCTCTGATACCACTTGTAGGTCCTTGGTATAGGATCTGACTAGCCTTTGTAAGACGATAGATAACTTGGATAAATCCAAATCAACTATATGAGAGACACTGACTATGAATATCAAGTGTTAATGCGGAAACTTAACACAAGAATTAAGAAGAAACAATAATACTAAATTGCTATTAAGCTCTATGCTTCTATTGATATTTCAATCACGTAGTACATAACATTGTGCCTTAGGGTTCCTTTTATACACCAAGGAAACCCTAATGGGCTTACAATCGTGTCAAAGGATAATACATATCCTTTCCTAAGATATCTCCTAAGATATCTCTAAGATAACTATTACTATTCTGTTACATAAACAGACTTAACTATGAACAGAACTAACTATGACCAGTACTAACTCTAGTACTGCTAAGACTACCAGTACTAACTTAGTACTGCCAGACTTAACTTAGTACTGCCAGTATTAACTCAATACTAACAGAACTAACTATTACTACCAGACTTAACTGTTATACTACCAGTATTAAGTCTGTTACAATCTATTTCCCAACAATCCTCCCCTAACTTGATCTTCACTTGTGAACTTCAAGTTCCTTCAAAACATTCTTGATCTTTCTTTAAATACTTTAAACTTTCTGAGGATGTTGTAAATATAGTCCTTCAAGTTATTCTTGATCTGCAACACTTCAAATCATCTCTTTTTAATCTTCGCAGCAACTATTCTTCAAATTTCTTCAGCAATCCTTTGTCTCAGCAACATTGACAATATGTACATCAAATCATATAGTTTCAGTCTATTCTCATCACTTCCAGGTGTGTTAACTCCTGTGAGAGGTGAATCATTGAAAATTTTTAAATGGATTTGATATCTCTTTACCAGTTAGACCCATTCACAATCAGAGTAGTCATTCCTTTGGTACCCCACCAGAAAGGTGCATGCCCATGGTTAACTGAAAACCATTTTCCAACTCCGTCAGTACAAGAAACATTGGTGAGTTGAATACCATAAGTTTTTTGGCAACCATGTACAGCCATAAATGATTTTGATTATGCCTTAACCTGTAGCCGTTAGCTCAGGGCTAGTCAATCCATTTTGGTACCTAAAAAGGTAAATTCCATGGTGATGATAACCATATCAACTCTGTTTTGTACATGAAACTTTGGATGAAGTTGATATACCATCCACTTTTGTAAGTGGGTCCAACCATCTAATATGGATTTGCAATTTGTCTTTAACCATAAGCTATAATCTTAATGGACTAGTTTTGGTTATTCCACAGCCTTTTACCACAAGCCAAAAAACTTGTGGGGTAGCCAACTCTTCCACTTAAACAGAAATGGTTATTTGAACTCATAACCAAGTAACTTATTTGCAATTTTCAACCATAGGAAAACGGATTTGAGAAGTCTTTTTTTTAGTGGTATTAGTAGGTTTGTGTCTTTATATCCCCCTTAATATTATGGGTTGGAGTTCTAAAATGTAATTATACGTTTATTATTTGAATTGTAAAATATAATTTATATTAGTAGATATTATCTATTAACAATAGTCCGTTTGCTCCGACTACCCGATCTATGTTGATTAGACATGGTGAACAGATAACCTTTGTATGTTATTAGTGCTTAGCACCGACTCCACCAAGTGTTATCCTTCTCATCTCGTATCCAGACTTCAAACTCTTCAGACTTCACTACTCTTATCCTAAAACCCAGCTTGCTTTTCCATCAATTTTTTAACAATTATATTGGAGGCAATTTTTCATCTGCTTCCTCCATGTATTATTATCTAGACCACGCATGGCTTTTGCACCATCTCAGAAAACAGATAATGATATGTCTTTCAATTAACATATATAATCTCCATGATCTAATATTCAAACAATGTACTCAACAGGACACATAATATCTCCAACTTATGATCATTTGCTGGTCCTAATACACCTCCATAATAGGATCTGATACTAAGAGGTTCTCTTCAAACATATTCTTACAATATTTATCCAAAATACCCTCTCCTAGCTTCATCTCTGGGTCCATCATGTCCCTTATCATTCATTACAATCATATATAAAAACACAGTACGATCATCACTAGATAAAGACTTTCAAACATAGCACCAATATAATTAACACTATATCAGTTCCATCTTCCTAACTATTTGGTACGCTCCTTTTCCCTTGCTTGATGACGTATGTGGCTATACTAGGTGTTTTTCATAGCTACAGGATTCAGGAATTAATTAAATTTAGTACCTGTGTCAAATCATCTTTGTTCACCACTAACCACATCTGAACCTTTCAGAGTCTCCTTATCAATGGTCGCTGAATCCTCTCTTGCCATCTGTTTTCTTTATCGACTTTTCCAGACCTCTTGGTTGGCCATCATCTTTCTTCATCATCTTTCAATCTTTTTTGGAGTCTTTGTCTGAACTCTTCACCAAATCATTCCAACTAGCTTTAGTGGCATCAAAATTTATTGGGCAAAAGGATTCTACCTTTATACCAAGCTTATCTAAATTCTTCCTTGACTTCTCAAAACTCAATTTTCAGCTAGAGATCACTTCATTGTCCCCTGTATTCATCAAATAATTCATCATATAATCTTTAGCTGTGATTGGTCATGTGCTTATTTTCTTTTAGCTCTAGCTCTTTCTTCTGCAAAATACTTCTTCCTTTGATTGACAAGATCAACCATTCTTTGCAAAATCTTCTCCTTGTAGTTCACTTCCTAGCATGCTTTTCGACAACTCTGCATTAGCTTCAATCTTTGCTCTAATTAAATCCCAATCTTCATTTGTGTAATGCTGAGCTTCAAACTGAACTTGAGCTTTTCTTTTCTTTTGTTGCTCATATTAACTCTTCTTCTTCAGCAATTCTTTTGAGCTAAGCGTGAATCCAAGTGATTTGTTTAGCCTCCTCTTCTTTTCTGTAAAAGGAATCCAATCTGAATTGCTTCAGCAAGCTAGCTTCCTCTTGTAGAATTTGTTCTTTTGACTTCTTAGGAGTTTCTTCACTGATCATAGGAGCTTTTCCTTCTCTTTGGCCTTTATCATGAGAAGAAGTAGACTTCTTAGCACCAACAGTACTAACTTGTTCATTGCCAGTACTAAGTTGTTCACTAACAGTACTAAGTTAAATACTACCAGTATTAAATCCTTCATCAGTATTAACTTGTTCAGCACCAAGTACAACTTCTTCTTGAAAAATCCCAAGCTTGAGACTAACTTCTTTCCCTTATCCATTTCTTCTCTTGTATCTCCTTCCCTTATCAATGGACTTTGGTTCTAGAGAGGCAACCCTGGAGAGAGTTTTGGCTGCTTCAAGAGTATTAGGACTTATGTCTTCCACTTGTTCCTCTCCTGAAACATTTACTTTTGTTGTAGAAGGTGTAACCAGTCCATGTACCAAAGAATCTAGAGGATCATCTTGACTTTCCTTCCCTGCACTCAGGTTCTCTTACTCTCATAGTCTGATAAAACCAATATTTCTCCTCTTTCAAAACCCTTCCAACTTTTTTCACTTCTTGACTAACTTCACAAGAGCATATCCCCATTGTCATGCTTGTGTTTCGTTGAGATCCGTTTCCAGGCTGTCAAATCTGAGATCAATCTAAGGAACCACTTAAAGTAAATCATCCATAGACAGTTGTCCTTGAGCCTGTTCTTGTGGGGGTGAGAAGTGTTGGTGGACAGGAGATGGCTCCTCATAGGTGTGCTCAAATGGTGCAACAGGTTCATTTTAGGTAATGGAGTAGGAGTAGTTGTAAGGGATAGGTGTGGTGTAGGTGTAGGAATAGGTGGTGGTGTAGGTTTAGGAATAGTAGTGTGTGAGATAGTACTTGAGGTGATGATGATGATGTTGGGATGGAGCCATCACATCATGTTCATGAACCGCATTTTGGTGTAGTAGCAAACATTTTTGAAGTAACATAGTAGGCCAATAAAGGTCTGGGTGCCGCCCTCGAAACCCCATTTCATGTTTCCTCCAAAAATCTTTTTGGTCAGTCGTACAGCCAGATAAAGGGGAGTTTTGTTTTCCCCGTTTGAATATTCAAAATCATTTGCAGCAAAACTGCGATACATAAATAAACTTTGTCGTGTTGTATTTGCTTTAATTACACATACCATTTTCCATTAAAAACGGACTTAAAAGACTAAAAACGTACCAAAGATACATTGTATTTGTATGTTTTACATTTGAATTGTGCAGGAACGGATATTCAAAAAGAAAGCCAAAAACGACCAAACCAAGCACGGGATGGAAAAGACAAAGTCAATCCAAAGCCAAAGTCAGTCAAAGTCAAAAGTCAGCCACATGAAGAAAATACAACTTGAGGGACTAAAACTGCCAAACCTCAAGTTGTATTACAAAAGTAAAAGACAAGGGTCGAAATTGCAAACCGGGCAAAGTTTGCAATGAAGTTATATAACTTGAGGGGACAAAACTGCCGACTTACCCAAAAGCCATCTTTCCCGCCCAACAAAACCCAGGTACAGATAGGGGATGTCGTCCCATACTTCTACCCTACAAACCACTCAACACCCTAGATAAATCATTTCAACCACTCCTCTTCCCCCCCCCCCAGCTGTATAAGTGCCATGTTGGCAATCCCTCACCATTCCCAAGTATTTTCGATGGCTATGATTGACTCCAAAGAAGCACAAAAGAAATGAAGGCTGGGATTTTGTTTTATTGTGAGGGGGGGGTGGGGAGCTCAAATCAACAAGCACACGGTTTTGGGGTTTTGGGTCTCTACAAAGAAATCACAGAAGAAAAAGAGGAAAAAGCCCAAGAAACCAAGACCTAAATATTCGTTTTAGTATAAAATAGGCCATTGTATCCCAAGAACCAAAAGTCGTTTTTTTTAAAATAGGCTCTTTAGTACATTTCATCTTATTTTTATGCAATTTAATTTCCAAGTTCTTGAACTTAATTTTCGTCTTAATGCAAATTTGGAGTTTTTTAGTCAATTCTTGAATCTTTGTAATTCCTCTGTTAAAAGCATTAATTAATTTGTTTTAAGTCGTATAAAAGCATATGAGTCATTTGTTTTAAGCCAAAGTTAAGTAGTTAAGAGAAAATCACAAAAATCACTCTCAAATACACCACAGCTTATTCTATGGATGATAAGCCAGTTCTGGATGGGCTTATGGACACTACTAAGCGTCTTTAAATGCAAGCTAGACTTGTAGATTCTTGGCTTAAACCCTGTATTTTGAGCAAGGGTGTTGTAAGATTTCTCTTATCTCCTTTATTCTCATAGTACTGTAGAACCTGCTTATAGTGGCTTATTTGTTACCTATAATTGCATATTTATGCATAATCCATGATGTCCTAGTGCCTAATATGCTTAATTGTTTAGATTTAAAGATAGTTTGTTTCACCTTTCTGAGTTAATACTGGTATATGCTAGTTAAAACTGTATATAATGAGTCAGCTTATTTAAGTGCTTATTCTTGACTAAAATCTGTTTATAAGTATTCTATTTTGTTATTTAACAATCTGTTTTTAATAATTTAGGACCAAATCAGCTTAATATAAAAAGAAAAATGATTTGTGAAAACTTTAAGGGATATTTTCAACTAGCAGTACTAACCCATAGTTAGTACTGCTAGTTCTCTTTTGGAACTTTTAAAGCTAGCAGTACTAACTTAAAGCCAGCAGTACTAACTCCAAGTTAGTACTGTTAGTTAAAACTGTTAGTACTGGTGGTTCATTTCTGCTTATCAGCTTATTATTTCTGCTTATTTAAGATTTTCTTAGCTTTTCAGAGTAGATTAAACCATTTTCCTTTACTGTCTTTAAGAGTAAGCTTATTTTCCTTTTCAAAGTATTTTCAATAGTGTATCAGTTTGTAGCTTTTTAGCTTCTTTGCCATTCTAGTTTAATCCAGTTGCTTTATTCCTTATGCCTGAATGCATATTAGGGATAGTTTAAATACCGTTTTTATAAGCTTCAAATTTGCTTATTTCTATGCTGTACATTGAACTACAGTACTAACTTAAAGTTAGCAGTACTAAACTCCAAGTTAGTAAAACTTGTTAGTTAAAACTGTTAGTACTGCTGATTTTTTTCTTGCCCCTTAACTTACTTTAATTGCTATTTGTGAAATTGCTTATTTAGAGTAGCTTAGCTTATATGATTTGGTCTTAAAGCATATTTTGTGTCTTAGAATAAAAGCTTAAGTGTTTTTACCATTCTACTTTTAATGCCAAGCTCTAAGCTTATTATCCTGTTCTCGTTCTCGTGGCATTAGCTTATAGGTTCAGTAACCGCAACTCATTCTTGGACATATTCAAACATCGATTACAATTTCGTCTTTCGATATTCAATTCAGAGCCTCGATGGGATATAACGACCCGGAAGTACCCGTATACCCCCTAAAATTTCCCAGGTTCAATTTGTCTCAAGCGACACGGCAGGGGGTTTGGAGGATAATATTTTATTAAGAGTGTATTTCTGATCCTTGTAGTGTGCTTAAATTTTATTGAGCATCATAAAAGGGGTTGGAAGAATTGAGGTCATCTTGCTCTTCTCAAATTTGCCCCCAAAAGACCATGCAAAAAAAAGTTTTGAAAATTATAAACCTATTAGTGGAATAAACAAATCAAAGCCAAAAAAGTTTAAAAGCAATATTGCAACCTGAATTGATCCCATCCACCACTTCTAGAGCTTATAACAGTGTAAAAGATGGAGACTACATATCTCCATTGGGATGTTAAAAAACATTTCCAAAAAAGTAAGTTTCCATCAGTAGGATACCCCATTAGCCCCATCCCCTCAAAAATTTCATCATTTGGCAACATAGTAATCCCTGTGGCGTCTTCTAATTGAAGTGAATCGCGAATTACTCCTCATGAGTGTGTAATCCAATGGTAATCAATTGTAGCATTAATATCTCTAGAGACCCATCAGCTTTTAGTATTGGCAGTAGCAGTCCTGCAAACTGTTTGATACAAGGGAATACATAGATAGTTTGGATTAGTAGTTATGGCATATACTGAGGTTGAACCTCAAGAAAATCCACTATCTCAGCAAACCCAGCACTTTCGACAGGCTTGCCAACAACCCACATGATTGTGTTT
Organism: Tanacetum coccineum; assembly: GCA_026074375.1. Taxonomy (NCBI): domain Eukaryota; kingdom Viridiplantae; phylum Streptophyta; class Magnoliopsida; order Asterales; family Asteraceae; genus Tanacetum; species Tanacetum coccineum. The sequence continues at coordinate 25,545 of BQNB010010888.1, forward strand.
GGTCACAATTACTTAATTGACCATTAATTTGGACAATCGTATTAAGACTTTGGTTTAGTTGCGAGTGAGATTGTATAGCTGGTAACAGGACGCTGTGACTTATTTTTACTATTAGTAAATGGAAGAGAAGATTATTACTGTTTGTGAAAAAAGGAATAGCAATAAAAAGATAAGTATGAAAGAGAGAAATCAAACTTTATCTATATATAGTTTTTCTTTCTCTGAGGAACGATAATAGAGCGCGTAAGAGAACTCTAAACGGTAAAACATTTAAAACAGTGATAAAACATAAAAAGTCAAATTCCCCGCACCCGCATAAACAATTAACCTAACAGTATTAAAATTACACTAACCAATACTTTAAAATTTGGTCAACCAACATTAATTAAGGAGTTAACCCGAATTTAATTTCTTTTTCAACCAGAATTAAGTATTGATACTAAGAATTTACAAAAGCTAAAACCTTATCACTCGTGCCTTTCATCTGCACATCCATGCTATGCCTGCAAAGAGTAGTCTAAAACAAAGAAAAACATACTGCAAGAAATTGTATAGACAGAATTAATGAAAACTAACTACCCGAATTAAATTCTATTTTCCACTACCAATATTAATATGTGACAAAGCTACCATTATTTAACCTAAACTTAACTAACAGTAATAAATACTACTTAGCTACCAGAATAACCAAACTATACAACTAACCTCCCCTTAAATGTTGCTATGGGTTTATCATACCAATGCTAACCACCAAGTAATTAAACCGTGGTCCATCAAAAGGTTTGGTCAACAGGTCAGCTACATTTAAGATCTTGTAATTTTCTCTTACACTTATGTACTTCTCTCATAACACCTCTCTTATAAAGTGGTGACGTATCTCGATGTGCTTTGTCTTGGAGTTATATACCAGGGTACTTCACAGATGCAGATTGATCTTACATTATCAAAGTGGATTTTGGTTATTCATGAAATTGAAACCATCAGTCCAAGTCAATGATTTGAACCCACATATACTTGTCACGAGCAATATTGCAGGCAGGCGTAACATTAGTTCACTTCATTGTTGAAAGTGGCCAAATTGTCCTGTTTTACAATTTGCCATGAGATAAGTCTTTGTCCAAGAAAGTTTGACAACCACCTGTTTTATTTGGATTAACCTTCAAGATTGGACCCACCAAAGTCACTATCAGAGAATGCATCCAATCAAAGGGTGATTCTCCAGGATAACCATAAGCCCAAGTGAGGGTTTGCCCTTGAGAAACTTAAATATCCACTTGACAGCAATGATGATGAATAATCTTGGGATTTAACTGAAAACTAAACAAACACATACTGCATACAAAAGTAACAGGTCTAGAGGCCAGTTAAGAGTACATGAGGGGAGGAACCTATCATGGATCATTACAAGTGTACAAAAAGAACCTTTTCTATAAGGTAATATCTTGAGGGGTTTGAGGGGACTCATCAAAAGATTCCTCAAACCTTTGTCAGAAGGCACCTTGTCTCCATGGTGGTTATTGGCAGCTTTACATTCACAAGATCAAATTTTGTTGAGTATCTCAGCTACTACTTGTCCTTGATAGCTTGAAGATTCCACCTTGTTTCAGTTTGAACTAGTAGATCCTAAGAAAAAATGTGAGTTCACCCATCGGAACTCAATCTGAAATCTGCTTTTCCATCAAGGCATGTCAACACTCAGCACACCAAGACTATTTGGTAGAACCAAAAATGATATCATCAACATACACTTGAACTAGCATGATATCCTTTTTGTCTCTTTTAATGAATAAGGTCTTGTCAATTGTGCCCCTCTTTGTACCATGCTTCTCTAGGAATGTTGATAAAGTAGCATACCAAGGCTCTTAGGGGCTTGTGCAGTCCATACAAAGCTATTGACCACCTAATAAACTTTTGTAGGATGATCATATCAACAAACCAGGAGGTTGTGAGACATAAACCTCTTCATCTATAGTGCCATACAGAAAAGCACTTTTAACATCCATTTGGTATACTATGAACCCCATAAATGAGGCAAAGGCCAAAAACAACCGGATAGCTTCTATTCTTGCCACGGGAGCAAAAACCTCATCATTAGTCAATATAAAAAACCATCTTCCTTGTGTGTGCCCCTTGGGCCACCCATCTTGCTTTATTTTCCTCACAACCACAGAACCCTCTTTCATCTCTTTTATTTCTGTAGACCTACTTGGTGCCAATCACCTTCATTCCATGAGGTAGATCTACAAGAACCCATACTTGTTGTAGCTTGAGCTGTAACAGTTCTTCTTGCATGGCTGTAAAGCTTCAGCAATCTTTTTAGGTTCCTCCTGAGATAGAAAACATGCAAACAAACAATGTTGTTGATCTTTGTGATTGTTTCTTTGCTGCTTTTTGAAAAAGACTGAGAGAGCATGAAGCTCCGTGATTTGTTCGCACTTTGCTCCTAATTTCACAGCTGACTTAGGATCACCAGTGATTTAACTTTTTTGGGTAAATACAGAATCCCTAAGGTGTAGGAGTCGGACTGACTTCAATTTCTATATGAAACTGTTGGAAGTCAGTTATTACACCCTCCTCAACATAAGATGCCTCATCAAAAATTCCTTCTCAGCTTGTGAAAGATTTTAGCTCTGGCATAAAGAATTCAACATGATCAAGTGCCTACCAGTATTACATCTGACTACCAGTATTTAACTGAAAGGAGTACTGTTAGTGTTGTTTTTCCAGGACTGTCCCAAAATGCCTTTATGCAATATTCTTCCAACTCTCTTCTAAAAGCTTGAATCTTAGGATTGTCTTCTAAAGGATCAGTAGAGGAATCCTTCATCTCTTTTTGAAGGTTCCTGTCCCCAAGGTCTCACTCTTTATCTTTGAATATTTGGAAGATGGTCCCTTGATTCATCTTTTTCTTCAGGAATCTTGACAGCTGAAGGCACAACAATAAGCTCTACATCCTCATCTTTTTCCTCAGAAGCAATAGCACTTTGAAGTTTGTGAATACCTGCATTTGTTATTTACACAGAAAGCAAACCTGCATGTGGGTTAGCTTGATTCTCCAAGGATACAGGAATATAGTTCATAGAATCAGTAAGATAGTCAATATCAAACATCCATCTATATCTTACTCCTTTGACATTGGGTTTATCTTCCAGAAAATTAACATGCAGATTTACTTCTACTCTTTTGGTTACTAAATTATAAACCCTATAGGCTTTGCTATTCAGTGAGTAACCAACTAAGAATCCCTCATCAGATTTTCCATCAAACTTGCCAAGCACACTAAGAGTATCTAGGAAAGGTAACAATACACCCAAAAGGACATATTCTCTAATAAATGGTTTGTGGCCAAACAAAAGCTCAGTAGAGGGAGTTTTGTTTTGAAGGTTTTGTTACTCTTACCCCTATTAAAAATATAGCAAGTCATTACTAACTGCATCTGCCCAAAAGTGGGTTGGTAAGAGTGAATCAGCTAGCATAGTTCCAAGGAGCCTCATTAGGGATCGTGTTCAGTTCATTCACAAGCAACACCATTTTTGTTGTGTATTACTGGCATTACTATACTTAACATATTTATTATTCTTGTTTCCTTTCCACAAATCCAAGCATATCTCAATATCTTAAATTCAGTTGCCATTAACCGAGTCTAATGATTTTAAAACCGCAAAGACCTAAGTTGGTTTTCATCTGCCTAATAAAGGTCCTGAAGAATGCCACTAGTTCAATCCATAGAGGCCAAAAGAAACCCAACCTAAATCTTGTGTACAATCATTAGTGAAGACAAGGCAATAACCTTGCATGATTAATAGCTTTTCATAGAAGTAGGACCAAAAAGAACCATATGCAAAGGTGTGTAGTGGCTTAGTATCAATCCTTTCAACATGTCCTTATCAATAGAGCCCTGTTTGTTTGCCTTATAGGCATGCAACACATGTGTGGTCATTTTTTGAAAACTTGGAAGTAAACCTCTTACAAGGTATCCCTTCAAAAGTTTGTTTAGATTTTTAAAATCGATATGACCTATACCTTCTATGCCATAATTTAATTCAACAGGATGTGCTATTAAGCAATCAACTGGCCAAAACCATTAGCATGAGGAAGTGTCTTCATGTCAAACCTGTACATATATGATGTCCTAGGGACCCTTTAAAAGTATCTGATTTTCAACATGCATCTAAAGTCAGAATACAACACAATACAGTTCAGTTCAGTAAAAAGAACTGTGCTGCCTTATCACAAATTTTTGTTGATAGTGATAAAAGGTTAAAAAGGGCCCTCATTCTTCTCACAAGGACACACTACCAAATCTAAATTTACCTACTCTTATTCCTTCCATTTCACCAGAATTGTAGCCATGCTACTCACCAAGGAAACAGATCCCCCATAGTAATTCTTCAAAATCCGCTATTGAATCCTGTTACCTGTCATGTGCCCTTAGCATCCACTATCAAATAGACCTCTATCTACAATGTTCTTCAGATGTATTGATCCTGCACAAGAACAACAGAGGAAATTAGTTTCTCTTAGGGACCTATGCCTTTGTAGGCTTGGGTCTGCCATGTTGGACCATGTAGCAATTCACACATTCTAATAAAAGTAGTCCACTTTTAAAAATGATGGTTTGGGTCTAAGTTCCTCAATTATAACTTGCTGAGGACCTTAACACAGATCCCCACTTCCCATTACACATTAATAATGAGCCATTTTGTGCAGAAATTTGCAAAGGGTCTCTTACAGATGAATATGATTTTTGAAAAATCCCTTCTTTGATTAATATAATTCATCTGTGGTCTTTGGGGACTCATGACTGTATGAGGTCTTAGTGAGATATTGAGTTGTCTAGGTCTAAACAGCATTATCTTTAGGACTAACACATTAACTATAGGCCTAACAGGATTAACTTTAGTCTAACGGAATTAACTTGTAAAAGGGCCTAACAGAATTAATATTTGTCCTACCAGTATTAAGTTGTACTGATCTAGGAACTAATTTATTTGCATGATTAATCCTGTTAGCATTAGTCCATACTGGTTTTACCACCCCATTACCAGTATTAACAACCCTTTTAACCTCAGCTTCCCTTGCCATTTTCTTTTCATAATAGTCACAATCTTTAATCAAGTGATTTATACTACCCCACATAAAACCATTCTTTCTTATGTAAAAGATAACATTCCCCTATTCTCTTCCATCATATCATTCCAATTCTCGTATAACTTTAATTGTTTCATTATTTTAAGTGGTTGCCCTCTATAGATTTTATGTGTGCACACAAACAAGGATCAACTTCTTTTTGATTTTGGAGCATAGCTGACACAACTTTTTCATTGGTTACTTCCAACCATGACTTAGACATCTCATATGGTTCACTTAAACTTTCTGATTCAAAGTTCCTCCAAAAGAGAGCTCAAGAGGTTATTCCATAGATCCTTCACTGTCATTTGATTGACAATGTTTATAGAATTCTTTAAATAATTGTCATATACACTCTAATTAGATATTTTGAGGACCCCCCTTCTTACCATAAACATACAAAAGAATCACAATTTCCTCTTAGGTTAAGATATAAAACTCATCCATTTAAAGGGATGTATGACACCTTTAAAATTATTGGTCCCTTTGTAAGATCTATTTGTACTGAAGGCTTTCCTATTGAATCCCCTTTTGAACATTTAAAAACAGAAAGTTCATTTCATCCACAAACTTAAAAACCACATTGTTTTGACATTATTTCAAATCCTAAGCCAACTTTACTGTTTTGAACTCAAGTCAGAAATCAATTAATCTCCAAAGATTCTTGGAAGAATCTTTCCATGAATCTACTGTTTTTCTGCAATTGTTCCTTATCTTTGACAGCTTTCATTCCTATTCTCCTATATCTTTTAAGCTTTTCATCTTTTTTCATATATTTCATGTAGCCTGAAAAGTAAGCTTTCATATTTAGAGAAAATTGCTGTTTATGAAAAGTAACAAGTTTGAGCTTCTAGATTCTTAACAGCTAGACAATAGGCAAGTCATTTGTGCTTCTTGATCACCTAATTGATTCATCTGTTCATCACATAGTGTTTTAAGAGTATTGTATGAATCAATGCAAGTTTTAGAACACAAAGTTACCTCATTGCTTGAGCTGATAAGCCATAGATAGCATGATTTGTATCACACTTCATTATTGTGTTCTCCCCAATTGACAATCCCATCATCCATTGTCAGCAAACCCATCTGATTCTTCTCTTGCTTCCCAGCTTCTTGATGTTGATAGAATGAGTCTCTCTTCTTCTTTCCATCAAGTGTCCCCTTTGCTGTACATTCCTAGCAAAGAACCAGTGTTGTGACAATTGAAACATTCAAGCTTCTTTTTGTCAAAACCAACAGTGTTTTTCATCCAACGCGAACAACTCCTTCCTGTTTTCTTATAGAACTTCTTCATTCTAATAGCAATCATTGCTATTTGCCAATTGATGTCCATTTCTTCAATATCTACATCATCAATCTGTTCCAAATCTTCATGAAAGTTAAGGGTTCCCCCCAAATCCTCTTGTTTGTTTGGCAAAGAGGGAATAGATTACTTCATCAGCAAAACCAGCAAGAACTTTTTATTCAGGAATATTGGATGAAGAAGTAGAAAGGAGTGCAAGACCATTATGCACCAGACAAAACCAACTTAACCTTATTAGTGCACTTTTTGCTTTGTGAAACAAAAACAACATTCTGAGCCTCTACGAAGATGTTTTGAAGCCCCTTGAATTATTCTTGCTCAAAAACAGCTAAGTTATATTGTACAAATCATCAATAGATAAATTGTCAATCTCTGGATTAGTTCTCATTGTCATTGCCAGATTGGACCATGCTGGGGGCAAAGATCTGAGAAACTTATGATTTGCATCTTCAGTTGACACTTCAGCACCATGAGCTTCCAATTGGAGAAAGTAGCTGTGTTGAAATCTGACATAATCCCTTTTCAAACCTTCTGAATTGGATATTTTTACATTCTTCAAACAGTTGTTTTGAAAACAGCCTTTTGCATTTTCTTTGAATTAGCATTACCACCTAAACCAAGTTCTTATTTCTTCCCAATCTCTTGCATCATCCATTCCATGAAATCTTCTCATATTTCTTATTGGAATATCCATCAGCAAGATATTCTTATCTTTCCTCTCTTTTCAACATCTAGAATTATCTGGCAGCAGTAACTGGTGAAAGTAAAGAACAATACCCATCCTGTTCCCGTTGAAATTCCTTTCTTGGAGTTCCAATCAGAATTATACCTCCATACTTCATTATCAATGTACTCAAGTGAATGCTCCATCGCCATTAGCCCATATATCATACTCCCTCTTCTTCAAATTGGGAGTTGATAATTGAGATATCAGTTTGTTAAATGAATCACCTGTTGTTATGCTTAGAGTGCAGCACCAGTATCTGATTCATCTTCATGGTTATTCTTCATCAGTAAATGTAGTATAGAACTTATCATTAGCAGTTGAGAACCTTTTGTATAGAATATAAAAATTGTGATTGTTTGTGATCTAGTGATTCTTCTTTTCTCAGAGTCCCTCGAAAGGCTCATCTGATACCACTGTAGGCCCTTAGTATAAGGATCTGACTAGCCATTTTAAGACTATAGATAACTTGGATAAATCCAAAACAACTATATGAGAGACTCCTGACATGAAATCAAGTGTTTAATGCTAATCATCCTCTCAACAACATAAACCCCCCCAAAAAAAAAAAAAAAAAAAAAAAACGGGAGAGGAGGAGAAAAAAAGATGATGAATCCGCATTAACACTAGATAATCTAGTCAGTGTCTCTACTCATAAAGTTGATTTGATTTATCCAAGTTTATCAATCGTCTTACAAGAGGATAAGTCAGATCCTATACCAAAGGGCCTACAAGTGGTATCACGAGCCTTTCTGATGGGACACTGAGAAAGAAAAGAATCACTATATCACAAACAATCACCGATTTATAATTCTATACAAAAATGTCTCTACCTGCTAAATGATACGTTCCTTACAACATCTTAACTGAAGAGAATCAAACCATGAATATGCTCATTATACTGTTGGTGCTGCACCTAAACAATAACAACAGATGATTCCTCAAACAACTGCTATCTCAAATATCAAACACCCCAATTCAGGAAGAATGAGGAGTAATGATATTGAGGCTAGGAGCATGGAGCATTAACCTTGAGTACATTGATAAAAAGTAAAATGAATAATTCAGAATGGAAACTCCAAGAAAAGGAATTTCAACTGGAAAGGCTGGAATTGTTCTTACATTCACCAGTTACTGCTGCAAGAAATTCAAGCTGTTGAAACAAAGAGAGGAAAGCTAAAGAATATCTTGCTGATGGCTATTCCAAAAGAACATATGAGAAGAATTCATGAATGTATGATAGCAAAAGAGATATGGTAATCCATCAGAACTAGGTTTTTGGAGGTATGCTAATTCAAATAAAATGCAAAAGGCTGTTTTCAAAACAACAGTATTGAAGTCAATTAAAATATCCAATTCATAAGGTTTAGAAAATGATATGACAGATTTCAACAAAGCTACTTTCTCATTTGGGAGGCTCATGTGCTGAAGTATCAACTGAAGAATGCAAATCATAATTTTCTCAGATCTTCGCCCCCAGCTGGTCCAATCAGGCAATGACAATGAGAACTAACAGAGAATGACAATTTATCAATTGATGATTTGTACATATCACCTTAGAGTTTTTGAGCAAAGAAAATTCAAGGTGCCTTCAAAAACATCATCCCAAAAGTGCTCAAATGTTGCTTTTGTTTCACCAAGTCAAAAGGAGCACTAATAAGGTTAAAGTCTGGTTTTTCTGGTGCATACAGTTTCTTCTCACTCCTTCTTACATCTTCAACAATATTCCTGAAAAAAAATTCTTGCATGGATGCTAATGAAGTAATCTATTCCCTCTCCCTCTATGCCCAAACAAACAGAGGATTAGGACTTACTATCATGAAGATTTGGAACAGATTGAACTGTTGTAGATATTGAAGACATGGGAACATCAATTGGCAAATACAATGAATGCAATAGAATGAAAGAATTTTTTTAAAAGAAAACAGGAAGGAAGATTCTCGGTGGAATGGAAAATACACCTGTTTGATTTTGACAAAAAGCAAGCTTGAATGTTTCAATTGTCACAACACAGGTCCACTTTTGCTAGTGGAATGACAGTCAAAGGGGCCACATGATGGAAAGAAGAGAGAAGACACAATTTATCAACATCAAGAAGCTGGGAAGCAAGAGAAGAAGTCAGATGGTTTTGCTGACAATTGGATGAATGGGATTGGTCAATTGGGGAGAACAATACTAGAAGCAGAAGAAACAAATCATGGCCCTTAAGGCTATCATCTCAACAATTAGGTAAACATATGTGTTCTAAAACTAGCATTGATTCATACAATACTCTAAAAACACTATGCGAAGAACCAATGAATCATATTAGTGATCAAGGAAAGCACAAATACTCATGCCTATAAGGTCCAAGCAGTTAAGAAACTAGAAGCTCAACTTGTTTACTTTCAAAAACAGCAATTTTCTCTAAATGAAAAGCTTATATTTCAGGCTAATGAAATATATGAAAAAGATGAAAAGCTTAAAAGATATAGGAGAATAGGAATGAAAGCTGTCAAAGAAAAGGAACAATTGCAGAAAACAGTAGATTCATGGAAAGACTCTTCCAAGAATCTTTGGAGATTAATTTATTCTGGCATGAGTTCAAACAGTAAAGTTGGCTTAGGATTTGAAATAAAATCAAACAATGAGGTTTTAAGTTTGAGGAAGAAATGAACTTTTCTGTTTTTAAATGTTCAAAAGGGGATTCAATAGGAAAGCCTTCGTACAATAGATTTACAAAGACCAATAAAATAAAGTAAGGTTGTCTCTACATCCCTTAAAAATGGGAGATTCTAACTCCTAAACCATAAGAGGAAATTGATGATTCTTTGTATGTTTATGGTAAGAAGGGTCCTCAAAAACCTAAAATTAGTGTGTCATATGACAATTCTTCTAAGCATTCAACCTGTCAATCAAATGACAGTGAAGGATCTTATGGAAATACCTCTGAGCACTCTTTTGAGATTGAATCAGAAAGTTTAAGTGAACCAAATGAGATGTCTAAGTTCAATGTTTGAATTTTTTTTTTTATTTTTTTTTTTTTTTTGTAATCCAATGAAAAAAGATGTGTCTCTCACAAAATCAAAAGAAGTTGAACCCTAGTTGGTCCTCACACATAAAAACTCCTAGGCAAACTCACTTAAAAATAAAGAAAACAACATAAAAGTTAATAGGAAGAATTGGAATGATATGATGGAAAGAGAACTAGGGGAAGGTTACTCTTTTACAAAGAAGAAATGTTTTGTTTGTGGTAGTCTAAGTCATTTGATTAAAGATTGTGACTATTATGAAAAGAAAATGGCAAGGGAAGCTGAGGTTAAAAGGGTTGTTAATACTGGTAATGGGGTGGCAAAACCAGTATGGACTAATGCTAACAGGATTAATCATGCTAATAAATTAGTTCCTAGATCAGTACAACTTAATACTGGTAGGACAAATATTAATTCTGTTAGGCCTAAAGTTAATTCTGTTAGGCCTAAAGTTAATTCTGTTAGGCCTAAAGTTAATGCTGTTAGTCCTAAAGTTAATACTGTTAGACCTAGACAACCAATAACTCACAAGACCTCAAACAGTATGAGTCCCAAAAGACCACAGATGAATCAAGTTAATCAAAGAAGGGATTTTTCAAAATCATATTCATCTGTAAGAAGACGCCTTATGAAAATCAAACAGCACAAATGGCTCATTCTAATGCTGTAAAGGGGAAGTTTGTGGATCTGCTGTAAGACCTTCAGCAAGGTTATAATTGGAGAACTCAAGAACGACTACCTCAATAATAACATTGGACCTACTTTCATTAGAACTGAAAATGCTAATGTTCCACAAGCAGACCCAAGCCTACAAAGGCCTAGGTCCAAGAGAATCTAATTTCTCTTTTTCATGTGCCGGAACATCCACTAAGAACATTTTAGATAGAGGGTATAAATTGATGAGTGGATGCTCCAGTGGCAGCATGACAGTAAACAAGGTGATCAATCTAAGGATTTTGAAGAATTCAAAGATAAGGGGGATCTGTTACCGTTCGGAGGTATCAAAGGCTACATTTCTGGAAAAGGAAGAATAAGAAGTAGGTAATTTAGATTTGATAGTGTGGTCCCCTTTGTGAAAGAAGAGGGCATTTTAACCTTATTCCGAATATCCCAAAAATGTGTATAAAGCAGCACAAAGTTCTTTAACAGAAACTGAATGTCTGTTGTTGTTTAATCAGACTTAAAGAAGCCTGATTAAAATCCCCCCCCCCCCCCCCCCCAGGATACTTTTAAAGGTCCCCCTAACATCACAATAATGTAAGTTTTGACATGAAGACACCTTCTCCATCTAAAGGTTTTTGCCATTTTAGATTGCTAAAGACCACATCTGATGAATCTAAATTAAGCATAGAAGGTTAGGTCATATCAATTAAAAATCTAAACAAACTTATGAAGTGAAAACCTTGTCCAGAGTTTTACCTTCCAAGGTTATCAAAATGACCACGAACATGTGTTTGCATGCCATAAAGGCAAACAACACGGGCCTCTAGTAAGGCCCAAGTTAGAAAGATTGTATCACTAAGCCACTACACACCTTGCCATAAGGATCTGTTTGGTCCTACTTCTAGAAAAGCATTAATCATGCAAGTTTATTAGCCTTGTCATCCACTAATGATTGGTACCATAATTAAGTGGGAATTCTTTTTGGCCTCTAAGGATGAAACCTATAGGGCATTCTCTCAGACCTTTATATAGTCAATAGAAAACCAACTGTAGTCATAGGGTTAAAAAACATTAGATCTGTATAATGGCCCTGAGAATTTAAGATCAGATATCTTTGAATTTTGTGGAAACAAGGGAATAAAACAAGAGTAAAGTAATGCCAGAAACAAGCAACAAAAAGGAGTTGCTGAAAGAATTGAACAGAACCCTAAATTGAGGCTCCTAGAACATGCTAGCAATTCACTCTTACCAACCACTTTTTGGGCAGAAGCAGTTAGTACTGGCTAGCTATATTTTTATTAATAGGGTAATGAGTAACAAAAACCTCAAAACAAAACTCCCTATGAGCTTTTGTATTGGCCACAAACCAATTATTAGCTACAAAAGACCTTTGGGAGTCATGTTTACCATACTATATACTCTTAATTGTGGCTGGAAGTTTGATTGGAAAATCAGATGAGGGTGAATTCATAGTTGGTTACTCACATATCAAAGCCAATAGGGATAATAATTTTTAGATAACCAAAAGAGATATAAGAAACTCTGCAAGTTAATTTTCTTGAAGATAAACCCAAATTTCAAAAGAGAGTAGGGGATATAAATGGATGTTTGAAATTACTATCGTACAGATTCTATGAACTAAATGCCTTATCCATGGAGAAACAAGCTAACCCACATGCAGTGTGCTTCAAAAGTAACAAACAATGCAGGTACTTTCACCAAACTTCAAATTCTATTGCTTCTGAGGAAAAAGAAGAAGGAAGTAAGCTTATTGTTGTGCCTTCAGCTGTAAAGATTACTGAAGAAAAAGTTGAATCAAGGACATCTACACACAAATCAAAGAAAGAGGAGAACCTTGACAGAACCTCCAAAAAGAGATGAAAGGATCCTCTACTACCCATTAGAAGACAATCCTAAGATTCAAGCTTTTAGAAGTAGATTGGAAGAAAGCCCTAAAGCATTTAGGGACAGTCCTGAAAACAATACTACCAGTACCCTTCAGTTAATACTGGTAGTCAGACAGTTAATACTGGTAGGCTTGATCCTGATGATTCACCTATGCCTAGAGCTCAAAATCTTTCACAATCCTGAGACAGTAATTTTTATGATGATGGCGCTCCATGATGAGGAGGGTGTAATAACTGACTCAACAGTCTTCCTATAGAAATTGAAGTCATACCTACTCCAACACTTAGATACATAGTATTAACCCAAAAAGAAAAATACCATGTGAACCAATCAGCTGTGTAAATAGGACAAAGTGCAGAACGAAATCAGGAGCTCAATGCTCTTCTCAGACATATTCAAATAGCAGCAAAGAAACAATCACCAAGATCAACACATTGTTTGTTTTTCATGTTTTCTATCACAGGAGGTACCTAAAAAAGATGTGCTGAAGCTTTACAGCCATGCAAGAAGAACTGTTACAGCTCAAGCTACACAAGTATGGGTACTTGAGATTCTACCTCATGGAATGAAGTGATTTGGACCAAGTGGTCTACAGAAATAAAAGAGATGAAAAGGTGTGGTTGTGAGGGAATAAAGCAAGATTTGGATGCCCAATGTACACACAGGAAGAAGGAATAGACTATGAAGAGGTTTTTGCACCCGTGGCAAGAAAAGAAGCTATCCCGTTGTTTTTTGCCTTTGCCTCAAATATTGTGGATCAAAGTATACGCAAAAGATGTTTAAAATTGCAATTCAGTCTGGCACTATAGATGAGATTATTATGTCACACAACCACTGGTTTTTGTTGATCCTGATCAACCTACAATCAATTTTATAAGGTGGTCAAAGCATTGAATGGACTGCACCAACCCCCTAGAGCTTGGTATGCTACATTATCAACATTCCTAGAGAAGCAAGATACAAGAGGGGGCACAATGAGACAAGCACCTTATACAATTAAAATAGACGAAAAAGGATAACATTCTGGTTCAACATGTTATGTAGAAGATATCATTTTTGGTTCTAACCAATAAGTCTTGGTGTGCTGAGTTTGAATGCCTTTGATGAAAAGCAATTTCAGATGAGTTCATGGGGAAACTCACAATTTTTCTTAGTCTACCAGTCATACATAACAAGGTGGAATACTTCATCTCTCAAGACAAGAAGAGCTGAGATACTCAATCAAATTTTGATCTGGTTGAATGTAAAAGCTGCAATAACACCCATGGAGACAAAGGTGCCTCTGACAAAGGATGAGGAATCTTTTGATGTAGATGTACACTTGTACAGATCCATGATAGTTTCCCTCATAGTACATAACTGCCTCTAACCTTATAATGATGCATCAGTATGTGTTTGGTTTACGTTTTTCAGGTAACTCCCAAGACGTTCTCCATATCAATGCTGTCAAAGGATTCTTTAAGTATCTCAAGGGCAACCAACTTGGGCTTATGGTATCCAAGGGAATCACCCTTTGACTTGGAAGCATTCTCTGATAGTGACTATGGTGGGTCCAACCTTGACAGGAAATCCACAACAGGTGGTTGTCAATTTCTTGGTCAAAGACTTATCTCATGGCAATGTGAGAAACAGACAATTATGGCCACTTCAACAACAATCTGAATATGTATCTGCAGTCAAATTTGCTGATGAACAAGTATTGTAGGGTTCAAAAATCAATGCTGGACTATGGTTTTCAAATTCATGAATACCAAATCCACATTGATAAATGAAAGCACAATCTGCATTGTTGAAAGAACCCTGTATAATCACTCCAATACAAAGCACACGAGATAACGTCACCACGTTAAAAGGATTTTGTATGAGAAGAAGCTCATAAGTGTAGAGAAAATTCACACAGACTTAAATGTAGCTGACCTGTTTGACCAAACCTTTAGATGGACCACGGTTTTAAGTTACTGGTGGTTAGCATTGGTAGAATAACCCATAGCAACATTTAAGGGAGGCCATAGTTGTATAGTCTGGTTATTCTGGTAGCTAAGTAGTAGTAATAACTGATAGTTAAGTTAGGTTAATACTAGGTAGCTATGTCCATATTAAAATTGAAGTGAAAAAGAAGTTAAAATCTGTAGTTAGTTTTTCATTATTCTGTCTATACATTTTTTTGCAGATTTGGAATTTTCTTTATTTTAGACTAATCTTTGCAGTCATACATGGATGTAGCAAATGAAAGGCACGAGTGATAAGGTATTAGCTTTGTAAATTCCATAGTACCCTACTTAATTCGTGGATTGGAAAAAGAATTAAATTCGGGTTAACACTTAATTTAATTTTGGTTACCAAAATTAAGTCTGGTAGTGTAATATTAATACTGATGAGTTATTGTTAATGCTGTTCGGGAATTTGACTTTTTCTGTATTATCACTGTATAAATTTACCGTTATGAGAGCTTTTACGGCGCTAAATATCGATGTCCTCAGAGAAGCTATATATAGATAAAGTTTGATTTTCCTCTTTCATACTTATTCTATTTATTTGCTATCTCCATTTCACAAGTAAAAATCTTCTTTCGATTTACTAACGAAAATAGTCAAGCGACCTGTTACCAGCAAATCAATCTCACTCGCAACAATACCCAAGTCTTAATACGTATTGTCCAATGCTCAATAAAAGTAATGTGAAAAACACAATCAAGTGGGTTTTTGCGCAAGCCTGACTAAAGTGCAGGAATGCTGAGATAGTGGATTTTCTTCGAGGTTCCAACCTCAGTACATGCCTTAACAACAAATCCAACTATCTATTATTCCCTTGGTCAAACAGTTATGGCAGACTGCCTACAGCCAATACTAAAGCGATGGGTCACTAGAAATTTAAGTGCCCCAATGATACCATAGGAAACACACTCACAGGGCGTCTATTCGCGATTCACTCAATAGGAAGACGCCACAGGATAACTAATTTTGCCAAATATGAACTTTTTGAGGGGGATGGGGCAAAAGTTGGTATCCTACTGATGGAACCTTTACTTTTTGGAAAAGTTTTTTCACATCCCAATGGAGATATTTAGTCCTCCATCTTTTACACTGTATAAGCTCTAAAAGTGGTGGATGGGATCAATTCGGTAGCAATATTGCTACTGCTTTGATTTGTTTATCCACTAATAGAGTTTATAACTTTTCAAAACTTATTTTTGATGGTATGGTGGCAAATTTGAGAAGCAAGATGACTCACTTCTTCTCACCCCTTTTATGATGCCAATAAATATAAGCACACAACAAGGATCAGAATCCGCGAGACCAATTGAACCGGAAAAAAAAAAAAAAAAAAAAAAAAAATAGTATAGGTGTCCTCCGGGTCGTTAATCTCCCAACGGGGTGCTAGGGGGGGCCTTGAATTGAAAATCGAAAGACGAATTGATAATCGATGTTTGAATATGACAAGGAATGATTGGGTACTAACACTAATAAGCAAATGCACGAGAAGAGAAACAAGGAAAATAAGCTAGAGCAGGCCTAAAAGCTAGGAATGGTAAAAACACTTAAAGCTTTTATACTAAGACACAAATAAGCTTAAGACAAATCAAATAAGCTAAGCTAACTCTAAATAAGCAAATTCAAAAAGCAATTAAGCTAAATTAAGCAAGAAAAACTCAGCAGTACTAACAGTATTAACTAACAGTACTAACTTGGAGTTAGTACTGCTACCTTTAAGTTAGTACTGCTAGTTCAATGAAGCAAGAAATAAGCAAATAAGCTAAAACAGGTATTTAACTATCCCTAATAAGCATTCAGGCATAAGAATAAGCAACTGGAATAAACTAGAATGGCAAATAAGCTAAAAAGCTACAAACTGATACACTATTGAAAATACTTTGAAAAGGAAAATAAGCTTACTCTTAAAGACAGTAAAGGAAAATGGTTTAATCTACTCTGAAAAGCTAAGAAAATCTTAAATAAGCAGAAATAATAAGCTGATAAGCAGAAATGAACCACCATACAAACAGTTTTTAACTAACAGTACTAACTTGTGATTAGTACTGGCTGGCTTTAAGTTAGTACTGTGCAAGCTTTAAAAGTACCAAAAGAGAACTACATACTAACTATGGGTTAGTACTGTTAGTTCAAAATATCCCTTAAAGTTTTCACAAATCATTTTTCTTTTTATATTAAGCTGATTTGGTCCTAAATTATTAAAAACAGATTGTTAAATAACAAAATAGAATACTTATAAACAGATTTTAGTCAAGAATAAGCACTTAAATAAGCTGAATCAATCTAACAGTTTTAACTAAGCATACTACCAGTATTAACTCAGAAAGTGACACAAACTATTTTCAAACTAACAATTAAGCAAAATAGGCACTAGACATCATGATTAAGCATAAATAAGCAATTATAGGTAACAAATAAGCACTATAAGCAGTTCTACAGTAACTAAGAGAAATAAGAGAAAGAGAAACTTACAACACCCTTGCTCAAAACAGGGTTAAGCCCCAAAGAAACTACAAGGCTCCTACTTGCATAAAATAAGCTAGTAGTGTCCATAAGCCTATCCAGAACTGGCTTATCATCCATAAAATAAGCTGTGGTGTATTTGGGAGTAATTTTTATGATTTTCTCTTAACTACTTAACTTTGGCTTAAAACAAATGACTCATATGATTTTATAAGACTTAAAACAAATTAAGTAATGCTTTTAACAGAGGAAATACAAAGATTCAAGAATTGACTTAAAAACTCCAAATTTGCATTAAGACGAAAATTAAAGTTACAAGACTTGGGAAATTAAATTGCATAAAAAATAAGCTGAAATGTAACTAAAAGCTATATAAAAAAATGACGACTTTTTCTTGGGATACAATGGCCCTATTTATACTAAAACGAATTAAGGTCTTGGTTTCTTGGGCTTTTTCCTCTTCTTTCTTCAGTGTTTCTTTGTAGAGACAAAAACCAAGTGTGCTTGTTGTGTGAGGCGATTCTAAAACAAATCCCAGCCTTCCATTTCTTTTGTGCTTCTTTGGAGTTAATCAAGCCATCAAAATACTTGGGAATGGTGATGGGATTGCCAGCCCCCCCCCCCCATGGCAACCTATACAGCTGGGGGTGGGGGAAGAGGAGTGGTAATAAAATGATTTTATCTAGGGTTTAGAGTGGTTTGTAGGGTAGAAGTAATGGGACGACATCCCCTATCTGTACCTGGGTTTTGTTGGGCGGGAAAGATGGCTTTTGGGTAAGTCGGCAGTTTTGTCCCCTCAAGTTATATAACTTCATTGCAAACTTTGCCCGGTTTGCAATTTCGACCCTTGTCTTTTACTTTTGTAATACAACTTGAGGTTTAGCAGTATTTAGTCCCACAATTTTGTATTTTTCTTCTATGTGCTGACTTTTGACTTTGACTGAGCTTAGGGCTTTTGGATTGACTTAGACTTTTCCATCCCGTGCTTGGATTTGGTCTTTTTTTGGCTTACTTTTTGAATATCCTTATCCTGCACAATTCCAAAATGTAAAACATACAAAGACAACGTATCTTTTGGTACGTTTTGTCTTTTAAGTCCGTTTTTAATGGAAAATGGTATGTGTAATTAAGCACATACCACAAGACAAAGTTTTTGATGTATCCTCGTTTTCTGCAAATGATTTTGAATATTCAAACGGAAAACAAACACCTTTATCTGGCTGTAAGCCTGACCAAAAAGATCTTTGGGAACATGAAAAGGGGGTTTCGAGGGGCACCAAGACCTTTATTGCCTACTATGTTACTTGTTGCTACTAACCCAAATGCAGGTCAAGAACATGATGCTGTGGCTCAATCCCAACCATCATCATCATCACCTCAAGTACAACCTACACCACCACCTATTCCTACACCTACACCACCACCTATCCCTACACCTACACCTACACCAATACCTGAAACTGAACCTGCACCATTTGAGCACACCTATGAGGAGCCATCTCCTGTCCACCAACACTTCTCACCCCCACAAGAACAGGCTCAAGGACAACTGTCTATGGATGATTTACTTCAAGTGGTTCCTCAGTTGATCTCAAGAATTGACAGCCTGGAAACGGATCTCAAACAAACCAAGCTGACAATGGGGAATGCTCTTGTGAAGTTAGTCAAGAAAGTGAAGAAGTTGGAAGGGTTTTTGAAGAGGAGAAATATGGTTTTATCAGACTCTGAAGAGGAAGAACCTGAGGCTCAGGGGAGGAAAAGTCAAGATGATCCTCTAGATTCTTTGGTACAAGGACTGGTTACACCTTCTACAACAAAAGTAAATGCTTCAGGGGAGGAACAAGTGGAAGACATAAGTCCTAATACTCTTGAAGCAGCCAAAACTCTCTCCAGGGTTGCCTCTCTAGAACCAAAGACATTATAAGTGGAAGGAGATACAAGAGAAGAAAAAAGACTAAGGGAAAGAAGTTAGTCTCAAGCTTGGATTTTCAAGAAGAAGTTGATACTGGTGCTGAACAAGTTAATACTGATGAAGGATTTAATACTGGTAGTATTTAACTTAGTACTGTTAGTGAACAACTTAGTACTGGCAATGAACAAGTTAGTACTGTTGGTGCTAAGAAGTCTACTTCCTATCTCCATGAAAAAGCCAAAGAGAAGAAAAGCTCCTATGACTCAGTGAAGAAACTCCAAAGAAGTCAAAAGAACAAATTCTACAAGAGGAAGCTAGCCTTGCTGAAGCAATCAGATTGGATTCCTTACAGAAAGAAGAGGAGGCTAAACAAATACACTTGGATTCACTCTTAGCTCAAAGAATTGCAGAAGAAGAAGAGTTAAATGAGCAACAAAAGAAAAGAAAAGCTCAAGTTCAGTTTGAAGCTCAGCATTACACAAATGAAGATTGGGATTTAATTAGAGAAAAGATTGAAGCTAATGCAAGTTGTACGAAACGCTCTAGGAAAGTGAACTACAAGGAGAAAGATTTTTGCAAAAGAAAATGGTTTGATCTGTCCAATCAAAGGAAGAAATATTTTGCAGAAGAAAGAGCTAGAGCTAAAAGAAATAAGCCCATGACCCAATCACAGCTAAAGACTTATATGATGAATTATTTGAAGAATCAGGGGACATGGAAGTTATCTCAGCTGAAGAATTTGAGTTTTGAAGAAGTCAAGGAAGAATTTGATAAGCTTGTGAAACAGGTTGAATCCTTTGCACCAATAAAATTTTGAAGCCCTAAAGCTTAGTTTGAAAGATTTGGTGAAGAGCTTCCAAGACAAAGACTCCAAAATATTTGAAAATGAAAGAAGCAAAAGATGATGATCCAACAAGAAGTCTGGAAAAAGAAGAAAACAGATGGCAAGAAGAGGATTGCATACAAACATTGATAAGGATGACTCTGAAGGTTCAGATGAGGTTAGTGAACAAGATGATTCTGTCACAGGTACTAAAATTCCAATTAATCCTGTTCCTGTAGCTATGAAAACACCTAGTATAGCCACCTATACGATCATCAAGCAAGGAGAAAAAGGAGCGTACCAAATAGTTAGGGAAGATGGAACTGATATAGTGTACATTAATTTTGGTGCTATGTTGAAGGCTATATCTAGAGATGATCTTACTGAGTTATATAGGATTGTAATGAATAGAATATGTGGAATGGATGGACCAAGGATGACTAGAGGAGGTAGATTTGGAAATTATTTGAAGAATAAGTATGAAGAACCACTTAGTACAGATCCTAATGGAGAGTGGAATTAGGACAGCAAAGGATCATAAGTTGGAGATATTATGAGTCCTGTAGAGTACATTGTTTGAACTTAGAGTCAATGGATATATATATGTTAATTGAAAGAACATATCCATTATCTGCTGAGATGTGCAAAGCCATGCTAGATAAGAAACTACAAGGAGGAAAGCCAGATGAGAATTGCTACAAAATGTTAAAAATGATGGAAAAGCAAGCTGGTATTAGGAAGTAGTGAAAAGCCCTGAAGAGTTAGAAGTCTAGGATAGAGATTAAAGGATAACCCTTGGTGGAGGTGCCTAGCACGAATACAACAAATGGTTATCAGTTCACCATGTCTAAAAAACATAAGGACTGGCTAGTCCAGGAGCAAACGACTCTTGGTAAAGACTTCTCAAATCCGTTCTATGGTTGACAACTTGCAAATAAAGTTGTATGATTTTAACTCACCATATCGTTTAAAGTAGAAGAGTTGGCTACCCCACAAGTTTATTGGCTTGTGGTAAAGCTTTGGAAAAACCAACACTATACCATAAGATTAAGGCTATGGTATAGACAAATTGCAAATCCAATTAGATGGTTTGACACTTACAAAAAGTGTATGGAATATCAACTCACCAAGATTCATGTACAAAAGTTTGATAAGGTATCAATCCACCATGGAATTTACCTTTCTAGTACCAAAGATTGACTAGCCAGAGCCAAACGGCTACAGGATAAAGGGCATATCAAATCCATTTATGGCTGCAAGGTTTGCCAAAACCATATGGTAATTCAACACACCAATGTATCATTACTGATAGTTTGAAATGGTTTTCAGTTAACCATGGGCATGCACCTTTCAGTTGTGCGCAAAGACTGACTACTCCAGAGTGAATGGCTAATGTTAAAAAGAACACAAATCCATTAAAAATTTTCAATGAATACACCTCTCACAAGAGTTTTAACACACCTAGAAGTGAGTGAGAATAGACCTGAAACTTTATGATTATGTACATAATTGCAATGTTTGCTGATATGATGGATTGCTGAAGAAGCTTTGAAAATAGTTGCGCAAAGAAAAAAAGAGAAACATTGAAGTGTTGCAGATTTCAAGAAACTTTAAGAATTCGTATTTACAACCATCCTCAGAAAGCTAAAGGTGTTGAAAAGTAAAGATCAAGACATGTTTTGAAGGACATCACTTCATTAGAATAAAAAGATTATAACAAATTGGAGGGGAGCCGAGATACTATCTGAGCCCCCACTCCTTTGGCAATAATGAAACTGATCCTATTAAAATTATGAGCATCAACACGTCCCTAATGTCCTGAGCCATGTAGAATTTTCGGATCTGCTTCAACAATGTAACCGCGTCTTCATCTAATTCCCCTAAAGAAGAGAAAGAAAAGGGACTTAATAGCTGCATACTTAGCTATATACTTAACACGTTTACATTGTGCAACATCAATCACCGTATTACCGGGCACTAAATTCATTGGAATTACAAAAAATTAGTGGGAAGCCGATATATTCTCTGGCCCCCCACTCCTTTAGCTATAGCGAAACTGATCATACTAAAATATGAATAATAATAATTATTATTATTTATTTTATATAACATCACTTTATTAGAAAAATAAGATTTACAAAAAGTTAGTAGGGAGCCGAGATACTATTTGAGCCTTCACTCCTTTAGCTATGGCAAAGCTAATCCTATTAAATATATGAATAGCAACACGTGCTCCAATGTCTTGAGACACAGAGAACTTTCGGATCCGATTCAGTTGGTCGCCTCATTCTTCTCTAATTCCCCAATCGAAGAAAATGAAAAGGGGAGAAAACCATATCTAATATCTGCACATTTAACCTCATACTTGACGCGTTTACGATGTGCCACATCGGACACCACACGACCGGGCACAAAATCAGCCAACCCAGTTTGCATCAAAGGCGAGGACCCTGTTAAATCCACACACACATCAAGCCCTCCATCCCACGAGTAGAGTAGCATAGCCGCTGGACGTAGGGGTTTGTCACGCCCTCCATCAAGACCGATATCAACTTTTTACGGGTTGAAATCCCCGATCGAAAACAAATATCAACAAAGGTATCACGCACAACATTATGTCGATGTTTAATACCAATAATACTGGCACATAATACAACATGGTTTCCATAAATATCCCTAGTAAAGACCCTGGAGCAAGCTGAGCACGGTCTCGAAACAGAAAATAAAGTAACACCTAACCGATAGTATAACACACAACGATAAATCTTACCGTTCATAGTCTGTCCCAAGCCAGAAATCAAAACTACCCTAAGTTAGTCAGAAGTGTGATCCTCTATTTGAGATTGCCATAAAGCATCTATTATAATTATTATTATTATTATTATTATTAAATCACTTTTTTAAGAAACTCAAGAGATTTAGAATAAATTAGAGGGGAGCCGAGATATTATTATTATTATTTAATTATAATTACTAATTATTATATATTAAAAAATTAAATATAAATTAAAAATTTTAAACCTATTTTTTATACACTTTAATAGTTTTATGAAATTATATTTTATAAAAAAATACTATAAAAATATTATATACATATTATTTAAAAAATATTATTACATTTTATATAAAAATACTATTTGTTTAATATATTAGTTTATATGATATTATTTAAAAAATATTTGTATTCTTATAAGTAATATATTTAGTAAATAATATTAAGTTTATTAAATTTAAACTCAAATTAAATTTTAAGTATTTTCATATAGTTTCTTTTTTCTCATTTCATTTTTTTCTAACCAAACACTCGTTAGTTTTTGCAAATTCTAATTCCTTCAGATTCTAAATCTTAGAGATTCTAGTTTCCAACATTCCATTCTTTCACATTTCAATTCCTTAAACAAATTTCAATTACGTCAAAAACATTATGCCAACCAAACGGGCTCAAAGTGTTGTTTTATTAGGCCAAATGAATTCATAATCAACATTATTGCTTTATTAGAAGCAACATAGTCCTCTAACCATTATTCCAACGTGAAAAACACTCGGGCTCTTTGAGACTTGAAGTTTTATAAACTTCAGAAAAGTTAAAAAGACCGTATTTACTCCCTCCACGGTTTTACATATTTGATGGTAGCTCTTGTAGGCGTCTAGAAAACATTTATACTTAAAGCCAAAGAGAGATTACAATTTCCAGTCGATTGGAGGCATTTAATAATTGTCCTTAGGTTATGCTTTGTTTAAGTCAGTGAAGTCGACACACGTACACCAAGTTTCATTCCCTTTCTTCACCAAGACTGGGTTTACGACCCAGGTTTGATATTTTATAGGCCGAATGATCTTGCAATGATCTTTGCCTGGGCAAGATCATTGACTTAAGGAATCATGGATTCTTTTCCAGGGAGAGGCTTCTCCTCTTCTGTCTGACATGTGTTGCATACTGATTGAGGCCCAAGCTATGTTCAACTGACTCTCTACCTATCATGTCAACTGACGTCCAGACGAAAACATCGAGGCTGTTTGCAAGTAGCTGGAAAAGCTAATTTTTCGCCGGGGTGGGAGATGCTTTATGATAGTGACTGGTTAGTTTGTATATTTTTCATTTATCATGACCTTTCTTCATTGTCAGTGCCATCCGGCACCACCTTCTACTGGATTTCTTTAATCTTCATGTTATGTAGTTTTGTTGTCAGTTCTGCATCTACTCTTGGGTAACCACTCTTAGCTGTGGCCAACCTTAACTTTGTTGGGAATTGCACATGTGATCGGACTGTGGACACCTCCGCACATAATTATTGTATAGTTGTTCTTCTGAACAAGATGTTTTATTTATAACTTAATTTTACAACATAAAATTTCATTATAACTGTTCTTGATAGTGGGCGAGTTCCCACTGTGGTTTCCAATTGGACTACCCCCTCAGGCGCAGATCTTTTGGATGAGAATCCAATGAGAGGAGTAGTCATAGGACGTATCATCTTTCTGACTTTTTTCAAGCAGTACCCTGAAATAGTGATCATACATGATGTTGACAGAGTTGCCCCCATCGATGTATATTATGCTTATTCCGTGTGAAACTATTACAACTGTGATGACAATTGGATCCATAGAAGAACTAAATCATTCTCAAGGAAATTATTCCTTGGTTGCCGGAACTTATTTCTCAAGTACCGCACTATTTTGTTTCTTGCCCGGTAACCTGGTTTGAATCATGTGTATGTGAGGTATTTGTTGAGTGTTTAGTTTGTTTGTTTTTATATAAATTTGGTTTTGTTGATCCATCATGTTTGTGAAACATAGTTTTTGTTATGATAAAATGATGAAATTAAAGTTTTTGATAAGTGTAGAATACACATATCTATTTATGCTTAAAAAGGCCCAATTCAACCCAAAACGGATCAAAAATGGCAAAAATGTGCTTGTATCTGAGTTTTATGTGTGCAGGTATGGATATGTCAAATATCACAAGAAATCAGTCAAAAACGAACACGAGAACGGATGAGTGATCAAGAAGCTAAAGAAATCAAAGCCGAAGCCAGAGAGATCATGCCTCAACCTTCCACAGTCAACCAAAGCCCAAGCTCCATTGTTTTATAAGTTCAAGGGGTGACTTTTGCAATTAGTGAAAGTTGTTTATAAGCCCAAAATTATGTCAGCCAAACACATGGGCCAATTGTGTAATTCCTTCATAGTTACAAAAGGGCGCGGGTCAATGAACCGGGTCAAACTACCCATGGATCTACCTCTCATCCAATCACATGCAAAGCCCCAACCCGATTACCCAATTATAACCCAACCCTAACCCATGCCCTAACCCGACCAACCCGGTTAAACTATAAACCTAATAACAGTTACTATTCACTTCATTTTTACCCAAATCGGATTAAAAACTCACTCACACACACATGAACACCAAGAACACCATGAACCCTAGTTTCTTAACCACTCACCCACACACTAATTAACCATAGGGTTAATAACCCTCTCACACTCCTTAACCCATCCATCACTATCAATCATCCCCCATCCCATTCCACCCTGGCAGAATCTAAGGATATAATTGGGTGATGTGACGTGTGTGAGTGAATACTCTCACATAACTAACACACTCATATGTCCACGTCAATGATCCGGGTGCACCCTCTTTTATCCAACGGCTTACGTTTGAGATCAAGGAGAGAGAGATGAATGGAGGGTCAAGATGAAGATGAAGAAGGATCTAGAGAAGATGGCAAGAGCTCAAGGCTTCGGGTATAAATACCCCCCCTCATTCCAGCTTATTTCGGGTGATTATCTTTAGTTTATATTTTTTAGTAGTGAGTAGTTGTTCTATTTGTAATTTCAACTTCATGTTATTCCATTTCATATTGTAAGAAACTTTATTTCAGTTTTTAATAAAAGTATTATTCTATATTAATTCGTGTTTTCATTTGAACTCTGTCGAAAAATTTGTGTTTGTGTTTGTTATTGTTGATTCGATCAAGGCTTGATACCATTTTGGAAAAAGGATGGCTGCTATGGTATCAAGAGGGTGTAGTAGGCTGAGGGTCAGCTTATAGGCTAGATTAGGATTGATTTGAGATTGAGCTTATGTGAATAAG
>BQNB010010888.1:53790-72338 GCA_026074375.1 Tanacetum coccineum
TATTTATTAAAATAATTAAAAAAGAATAAAAAAAAGAATAAAGGGTATTCGGCCGAGTATAAAGAAGAAAAGAAAAAAAAAAGAAAAAGAAATCCTAATCCTAATCTAAAACCTAATTATACTCAAACTAAAACACATCTAGGGAACTTATAAATACAAGATTAAAATCCCTAACCCTCCCCTCACTCTTGGTTCGACCGGCCATAGAAAAAAAAGAAGAGAGAAGACGATTTTTTTTGGTTTAATCTTAAGGTACGAATTCGATTTGTTAATTCTAGTTCGTTTTTAATTCTAGTAACTTAGTTATGATGGATTAGGGTTTAAATTTAGTTTTATAAATTAGGGTTTGTAATATCCAGAAAGTTTAAGATATAATAATGTTAGTTTAAGCATTAGATTAATTAAATTGGTGATACGAACATGTATTAGGGCTTAGATCACCCGAACTAGTTATAAAATTCACTGCAGAAAGTTAGGCAGTTTTGTAACGAGCATAACTCGGTCATAAAAGATCAAATAAATAATTTACAACATACTGGAGATAACCTCAGAGAGTCTACTTTCTAGAAAAGCTGGCCTCATAAGTTTTTATGGTCGGGAAGTGGGTCAAATGGTCATTACAAAATCAGTGTGTAAAACAGTGACGAATTTCAGTTTTGGTTTTGATTTTTCTAAAAATACTTAGACACTGAGTTAGAGGCTCTAAGTCACGTGAAAGTTAGTTCATATATTGTGTGTGACCTCTGAATTTTGGCTAAGGTCATAGTGGGGTCTAAGTTGGGTAATTAATGCCATACTTTTAGAAGGTCAGATTCTGGACGAATTTTAAACACTTTGGATTAATGAATTTCTAAGGGGTATTTATAAAAGGGTAGTGACTTTGGGAGAGCTATGAGAGGTTCATAGGACATATATGTAGCATGGTGAATTTTGGTTTGAATTATGGGAGTGTTTAAGTAGTGCGTTTAGGGCACGCAAGTGAGAGTAAAATTCTGCTTAAAACCAGAAAGTTAAGGAATAACATTTAAGTATAAGTGAATTGTGTAAGAATGGGTAAAGGTTTTAAATGATTATAGGACTATGATAGATAGCCTAGGTATCCATCATAGTTGAAGTTACATCATATTGGGTTGAATGCCTAATTGATGGTAGCTAATAATGTGTTTAATTGTTTAGATTGTTCGTGAGATTTTGTGAAGTTTTGATTGGATCTTTTTGGAAGCTAAACTTCAGGTGAGTTTCATAGCCCTTTTTTCTTATGTTTTATTGGGGTGAAAATGATGCTATGTGTTAAACTGTTTTAGTTGCTGTGATTATTTGCTACGTGTTATTGCTTCGTGATTTGTTCGGTTGGGAGTGGTCTTTACTACTCAACTCAAACCAACTGAAGGGTTGAAATAATACCTACTGATTTGTGTGATACGCTCCATGGCTTAGTGATCAATTGGAGTGGGTTTTGTGGTATGCTCCATGGCTTAGTGATCAATTGGAGTAGTTTGTGATTAGTTCGGTTGGGAGTGGTCTTTACTACTCAACTCAAACCAACTGACAGATTTTTGAAATAATACTCTAATGATGTGTGGTCCATGGTCCTAAGATAAAGTGAGTCCCTTGTAGACTTTTAGTTCGCGTAAGTGAACATAGGATCGGCGGTAACGATCTACCTAGTTTGTTGTAATGGATCTGGGGGGTTAAACGATTCCTACCAGTGTTGAAAAGGATCGTGGGTAAACGTTCCTACCCAGTATGTGTATAACCATGATAGCATTAAGTTTCCTATGATTGTTTGATAATCGCAGTAATTTTGATTTTGAAAATGTAAAAATGTGAGTCTTAAACCTATATCTCACCAACCTTTGTGTTTGATCGTTAGAGCATCATTTTTCCAGGTTGAGCATGGAGGAATAAACATTGGAAGAAAGTGGCCTAGTAAGAACCATATGATGTTCATGAAGATTTACTCTACGAGAGACGAGAGTCTGAATTTTTGCATTGATTGAATTTGAATAATTGTTGCATGTCTTTCTATTGGCGAGAACTTTTGTCTCATCGATAAAGACGCCTTATGGATTTTTGGTTAGGTTTTGGGTATTGTTATGACATTATGTGTCTTTGCTTTACTTTAGCATTCATTTTAGTATTCTCTATAGAGACACCGTGTGTTGTGATGATATCCATTCCTGTTTACGCCTCGCGTTTCCGCCTTGGCGGGGTTTGACAACTGTTCTTTATAATTTCCGCTGTGCTTATTAATGTTGTTTGTAAAACTAATCATGGATGGGCAAAACTATCTCCACAATTGGTATCAGAGCCTCATGGCTCATGATCTAGAATCTTACAAGGTGTTATTATGGTCGAGTTTATGATGAAAAAGGTGTCGTGTTTCTGCTTTGAAGTTTGGAGTTAAGAATTCTAATTTGTGACAGTTTAGCAATAGTTTGTAACGCTATACAAGTGTCGTCTGGATACTCCTCGTGATGGTTTTGGCAAGTACAAGTTAGTACTGGTCGTTAACAACTTAGTACTGCTTGCATTCATTAGTACTGCTTATATACTTTATACTGTCAAGATCGATACAAGACAAGTTAGTACTGATTGGGCTTCAAGGAAATTTATGCTACTAGGTTCTTGTTTAAGTTAGCATTGTGTGTTATTGTTTGCCTTGAATGTTCTAAGTGCAACTCATTTCATGATTAGAGTTGCCAACAGTTAGTGAGAAAACAGTAGTTAGTTTATACTGTTACCCTTTGGAACTTAATACTGCTATGTGTGAGTCCCTAATGAATAGATCTCTGCAGCCTATTAAGGATGATAGCCAAAGTGTATAAATATAGTTGACTATACAAAAACACTAATTATGAATACTATATGTTGATGCGGAATCTCAACACAAGTACTAAGAAAAACAATGTAGAACTGAATAATAACTTCTATTAATCCGCTTTGAATGATTACAGATTACTAACTAATTAGATATGATTTTGCTGTGAGATATCTTGAGGTCGTGTATCTAACTATGCCAATAGGAATCCTTTTATAGAACAAGGATAAACCCTAACAGACTTACAAATCGCATACATATCTTTTCCTAAAATATCTCACACATATCTCATAAACGGTACTAACTATTTTCTACTAACAGTACTAACTATTTGATCAGTACTAACCAACTATAACTATCAGTACTAACTATTTGTACTGTCGGTACTAAGTTAGAAAAACATAAATCCTAACAATCCTCCCTTAAAAGTTTTTAATGTACCCTAGGTTCATTCAAATATGCTTAGATATGCAGAGGAAACAACTTCAACAACACTCAAGAACATAATCATGTAACCCATCTTTAGCATCAAAGTTTTTAACAATATGAAGAGGCTACAAAGGGATATTCAGGCCAAGAAGTTGATTTATTCCCTACTATGCTAAATGTTTCTGAACCTTCCATTTACTTCAAAGGAATCACATCTTCACTTCTCACTCACCTAACCTCACTTTCACACTCTCATGCACCTTCACATTGAACACTCACTGATCTCTACACTGTGCGTATCATTCCATTCCAACACAACCAACCATCAACTGGAGCAGAACAACATATTCCTACACCCAATGAATTACCTCTCCATGCTGTTCACTCACATGGAAGTGATGAGGGTAGATTGAAACTAAATGAATTGACGGATTTGGTTACCAAACTATTTGACAAGATTGGAGTTTTGGAGGCTGATTTGAAGAAGACAAAGAAATCCTATAGTTCTGCATTCACTAAGCTCATTTTCAGGGTTAAGAAGCTAGAGACTTAAATCAAGACTAGGAAAGCAAGGAGAAGAGCTCAGATTGTTCATTCAGATGATGAAGACATTGCAGATGATTCTTCCAAACAAGGGAGGAAATTATCTGATGTAGAGGTTCAAGAGAAAGCAAGTAATGAAATTGAACTTGTGATTCAAGATGTGACTCCTATAGAAGTAATTCATGATCAAGAAAGTAGTGAGAAAGGACAATCTGAAGTTAGTATTGCTGGAGCAACAAAAGGTACTGCTAGTGAAGTTCTAGTGGTTAGTACTGCTGATGAAAAAATTAGTACCGCTGGAAGAACTATTACTTATAGAAGAAGGAGTGAAGAGGAAAGAACAAGAAAAGACAAGGGAAAAGCAATAATGACAGAGCCTGAGCCCAAGAAAAAGTCTAAGAAAGAGCTTGAACAAGAAAGGTTGAGTCTTGCTGAAGCCATTAGACTGCAAGAACAAATGGATGAAGCACAAAAGGCACAGATTGCAAGGGATGAAGAAATTGCTAGACAATGGGAAGAAGAGGAAAGGCAAAGAGTTATGTCTGAAGCCAAGTCATCTCAGAAGATAGATTGGAATGATCCTTTAGTCATAAGGTATCATGCTCTAAAGACGAAACCAAAGACAGTTGCCCAAGCAAGGAGGAATATGATTAAATACTTGAAGAATCAGGGGAATTACAAGATTAGTGATTTCAAGGGAATGTCTTATAATGAGATTAGGCCAATCTTTGAAAAGGTTTGGGATTTTAACCAACATATTGAGCCTATGGATGTAGAGCATGGAAGTGAAAAGATGATGTCTCCTGAAAAGATTGAAGAAGAAGATGTTGTTACACAAAAGGAAATGAAAGAAGTTTCTAAAGAATCTGGAGCAAAAAGAAAGAAATCTCTTCCAAGAAAAAGCACAAGAAGTAAGAGACAAAAGATGGAAGAAGATGTTGAGAAGGAAGAACTCAGAGGATATTTAGATATAATACCAAGAGAAGATGTTCCTATAGAGGTTGAATCTCTATCTACAAAGTTTCTAATTGTGGATTGGAAGACTTGTGTTTTGACAGAGAATTTCATGTATTATCAAATCTTCAAAGGAGATGGCAGTTCTAAGAACTATAAGATTTTGAGTGAGATGCTTGAAGACTTTGATAGACAAGATGTAGAGGAGCTGTACAGATTAGTCAAAGAAAGGTATAGTGCTTCAAGGCCAGAAGGATATAATTTGATGCTTTGGATGGATCTGCATACTTTATTTGAGCCTGATGAAGAAGATGAAATATGGAAGAATCATCATGAATATAATCTGTTAAGTTAGAGGTTATGTGATTTTTGTGGTATTCATATTCTGCTAATGCAAAATAGGATTGATATACATATGCTGACAGAGAAGAAATACCCTCTAAGTCAAGAGATGATATCAAAGATGTTGAAAAAGAGATTAGAGGTTGATCATGAAAGTACACAAGCATATGAACTACTAAAGTTCATCAGATCACAAGTGCAGAAGTAGAGGAGTGTTTGAAAGAATCATCATCAGAAGACAAGAAGATTTAATCTAGGAGAAACTTAGGATTTGAAGATAAATCACAAGTTTAGGGGAGGATTGTTGGAATCATCTTCACAAGAGTTAATACTGCCAGGTATAACTAACTAGTATAATGGAGTTAGTACTGCCGCCGTCAACTTAGTACTGCCAAGTGTTAGTTTATATTGCTAGAAGAAAGATTAATACTGCTGATGGTCAAAGCTGCTGACTTGTAGATAAGGATGCATAGAGATAAATAAGGAATGTATATCTTTTATATTCTAGGAAGATTTGTAAATAAATATAATTGTAACTGATCCTAAAAGTTTGGTATTTATCTTGTAAAGGACTCCTTGTGGTGTATAAAAGGAGATCCTAGGTTAAGGTTTAATATATGCTTATGCTTAAGAGATAGAGATACATCCTTATGAAAGATTGTAATAGCTTCAAGGGTGTAACCCTAGTACTACAAGAGTACTCGTATTATTGATTGAATAATATTGAAGCAGTTTGTGTTTTGTTCATTGTTCTTTGTTTGGTACTGTTTCATTGATAACACTTCTATAGTATCAAAGAGTAGATTCTGCATACTCTTTGATATACAAACAAAGTCTCAACCATTGTTATTTTGGATTTATCCAAGGTGACATACTCTTTACAAGGTAAAGAATCGATCAAGGCGTGGGATCAACAATCTATTCTCATTGGAGATTCATTTGGTTTGGTTTGATATTCATTCGTGAATATTTTTTTTCAAAGTAGATCGACGGCGAGATTGTAAAAGAACCCTAATGGCGATCGGCGGCAACCACACCACTTCGAACCTTAAAAACATTTTTTGATCCACTACCTTCCTTTTGCATCATACCTGATAAGGCCCTATTATTGTGAGCATCATCACGTTGTGATTTGATCTCTGATAATGAAGTTTCTTATAGGTGATTTATGCTTAGAAACCAAAGAGATTAGTTACTGTTTTTAGGGTTTCATCTTTTTGTTTTTTTCTTTTATCATTGTTGTCTAGGGATTTATATTATGGTACATCGTCGTTCAGATGTGGACGAAGTGCAAAAGATATATACTTCAATCTTTGTTATGAATTTCCAAGATTAGTTTTATGGTAAGAACTTCTGGAAGGTTTGTAATCAATATGGAAACGTCGTTGACGTTTCATTCCGATAATGATAAAAAAATCCAAATAGGTTAAAAGGTTTGGTTTTGTTCGCTTTATTAAGATCTTTTATGTATATCATTTGGTTAATAACCTATGTACGATTTGGGTCGAACATTTCAAGCTCCATGCAAACATTGCTAGGTTCCAGAGACCGCCATTGAAAATTAGTAATACTTAATTCACAAATAAGGTGGAGAAAAAGTCTGTTCTAAGCGTTGTTCATAAGGATAATAGGGTATATGGGTACTCTAACTCTTATGCTCACGCTGTAAAAATAGGGCCTCGGTCTCAAAATGTGGAGGAGGGAATTAAACTCGCAATAGTGCTGATGAAACGTGCTGAATCAGCAAGATTATTCTAATCCTTGGATGGGTAAAGTAAGGAATTTTGCTCATTACCAACTTGATGGTGGTTTTAGCTAACGAGGGTTTTGATAACATTAATCTAAAATATATGGGCGGGTACTAGGTGATGATTGAATTCCAGACAGAGGCATCGAAAGAGAAGTTCAAGGCTAATATGGGCATAGGTTCATGGTTTTCTCAGTTAGAACAAGATTCAAATTTATTTCACATAGATAAGAGAGTCACATGGGTGGATATTAAGGGCATACCTTTAAAGGTATGGACTAAAAATACTTTTAATCGAATTGCCTCTAAATGAGGAGGTTTACTACGTGTCAAAGATCAGGATGAAGGAGGTTAATTTAACAGTAAAAGATTCTGTATCAAAACGAAGTTAGTAGAGAATATCCTTGAGTCGTTTAAAATTATAACTCAAGGTAAAGTGTTCTGGGTTCGCGCTAAAGAAGTTTCTGGTTGGATCCATGACTTTGTGGAAGACGATAAAGAAGAAAGTGATACTGATGATGAAATAAGAGATGAAGAACTACACGATGAAAGTGAAGGTATGCATACTCATGCAACTGTGGAAGGAGAAAGTGATGTTGAGGAGGTCTCTGAAACTATTTTTGAGAACGAACAATATCAAGCACACAAAAAGGACGATCTTAACCGTTGGACAGAATGATATTCGCTCAAAGGACCCATTTAATATTTATGATCTTCTTAACAAGAAACAAGACAAAAATATTGGAGGTTCTAGCTTAGATAATATGAAGTACCCTCCATGATTCACTCCTATGGTTGCTACTGAAGTTTAATCTAATGCTTTTAGAGATTCGGAAATAGAAGGAGATGAATGTTTACAAAACATCATGATGAAAAAGTTGCTTATGAAGTGAAGAAGACATGTCTTTTGAGTAATCTAAAGGATGACAGAGAGGATTCCATATGTTTAGGGCATTTTAAAAAAGCCAAATTACCACATTTAGGAGGCTTAATCTTACAACTAATGGATGACTTGGTGAAGGTGGGACAAACAATGTGATATAATATGGAGGGATGTTTGAAAAATATTAAAGAGATTATTAATTCTCAAGGAGTGAATGACGATCATAGATGAATTTTTATGAGTCACTAAATATCCAACGGCTTGCCCAGAAGGCTAAAAATATTGTGTTAATGGTTATGTGTTAAACCAACAGGTGAATTTTATGACTTGCAAAGGAAACAAAAATGAGATTATTAAGCTTTTCACTATTAAGAAGCGTTGGGGTAATTTTGCTTATGATTATGTTTATAGTTCATAATCAGTTATTCGGGTGGTATTTCTTGCGTGGGACGGATCAAGGAATGTTTCATAAAATTATTCTCGTACGATTTTTGATTATTTCGTTATGATTAAAAGAGAATGGGTACCTAATGGTAAAAAGCTTCTTATTATATCAGTTTATGCTCCACAAGAATTAAGTGAAAAGAAGATGTTATGGGACTACTTGACTCTTGTGATTGATAACTAGAATGGTGAAGTGGTGATCATGGGTGACTTTAATGAACTTCGTAAGCAAGCTGAGAGATATGGCTCTACTTTTAACATGCAGGGGGCTGATGCTTTCAATTCATTCATTTTGGCTACGGGTTTGGAGGAGGTTCCTTTAGGTGGTTGTTCGTTTACTTGGTGTCATAAATCAACTACAAAGATGAGCAAGCTTGATCGTTTTCTTATTTATGAAGGTTTGATGTGTTCGTGCCCTAATATTTCAGTGATTACTTTGGATCATTATTTATCTGATCATTGGCCCATCTTAATGCGTGGGTCTCATTTTGATTATGGCCCCATCCTTTTTGGTTTGTTTCTTTGATACTTGTTTGAAAGAGGGGTTTGATAAATTTATGGAAAGAACCTGGGTATGATGTAACGTGACAGATTTATAACGTTATGTCTATGTAATGATGAAAATGACGTATCTTTAAAGAGAATATTTGTGCTGTGGATAAAAGTTAAGAAGGATAGTTTAAAAAATATTAAGTAGACGTTAAAAGCGGAATTAGCTAAGATCGATTTATTGTTAGATAAAAGAGAGAGAAACTCTGATGTTCTTAAAAAGCGCATGTCTGTTTCCAAATCGTTACAAGAATGAGACAAACTGGAATCGATGGAGGTGGCCTAAATAGCTAAAGTTAAATGGGCGATTGAAGGAGATGAGAATTCAAAATACTATCATGGTATTCTAAACAAAAAGAAGCCAGTTTGCTATCCGTGGTATCTTGGTAGATGGTATATGGATCGATTCTCCCTGCTTAGTGAAGAGTGAATTTTTATCTCACTTTACAAATTGTTTTGATCAGCCTCGGGTATCTCGCCTACACTTAGATATGGACTTTCCTGATATGGAAAACAATGTTACTCGTAAAGAAATAAAGAAGGCGGTATGGGACTGTGGGGAAGATAATTCTCCTAGTCCAGATGCGTTCATATTTGGATTTTCTTGCTGGTATTGGAGGTTTTGGAAAAAGATTTGGAGTAGGCTATTATAGTTTTTTTCCAGTATGGGAAGTTCCCTAAAGGAAGGTGTAACTCTTATTTTTTATTGCTTTAATTCCAAAAAGCATGATGCTAAATGGGTGAATAAGAATTTAGGCTGTTACTTTAATCTGGTGAGTGTAAACCACGCCAAATGCGGAAACCACGAGGCGCGCGAGAAAGGAAACCATCACAACACTTTAGCGTCTATAAGAGAAGAAACTAAAACTGCATAAAATACAAGGTATAGACACGCAATATGATGAAAATACCCAAACACATCAACAAAATCAAAAGGGCGTCTGACATTGAAATCAAGGCGTGTTCATGCCAACGTCATGACATGCAAACATTCATACATCCTAACAAAGCAAAACAATTAACATTCAACATCCAAAACAAATAACAAAATCTAGATAAACTAAAGACTTCGACCAGCTTTGACTTACGGTCATATGAGGCATTTTCCTATACTTTAATCTCATTCTTACTGAATTACCTGGGGAAAATGTGCTTATTAACTTCAACACAATTGTGTGGGGTGAGGGAAGAAAACCATAGGTTTTTAGACACACATATTAATCCCTTTCCAAAAACATTAACCGAATTACTATGATTATAAAACAATACTTTTGCATGACAATTATGCTAATTAACATACAAGCTAACATGCAATTCAATCCAATCAACCACACAAACACAAAGCAGACGACCTTAGTTGCTCTTGGATCATACCAAATCCTCTTTCCCTCTAGCTCAGGCCATAGATACCCGCAAGTAACCCTCCTGACTAGGCAACAATACATCAATATCATATCACATTAACATGTAGTCCATAAGTATATCAGTCACATATTAGTCCTGCATTTACACTAAACAATATCACAGCAAATTAAAACATAATTCTACACTTGCTATCATTGCCATCAACATAAGTTTTAGAAAACAATGTAAAAAGTGGGACTATGTAACTTACCTGAATGCTCAAAATCAGCTTCTCAATTCATACACGCAACTATACAAATAAATAACCTGTTACACTGCGACCAAGCTAAAAAGCTCTAGTCCATGTAACAATATAGGATGGATGTCTAAGATTTATTAACCGATCACTGGGTCACCCCGAACCTTGGCAACCTTAACCACCTCTTTAAACATATACACTAGTTAACTTTTCAATTTATGCAAAATGCAGAATTTTAGGGTATCTTTACTAACTTAAAAACCTTAAGTGCTGACTCCATTAAATTATACCCAAACTCACCTAAGTTCATTTATGAGTTTCCTAACTACCTTGAGATTCCCTAAATGCTCATTACATGTGTTAACTATCCTTAAATCAAAATCAAACTTCAGAAAACTGTCCCTATTCGGATCTGATTGCACACTAAAAATGTATGGCACCTTAACTACCATACTAGGACACAAAAAATTCAGAAGCCTATCCTTCTAGTGGTCTCTTTATATACATATTGAATTAACTACGATGATTGGCTAACCCTTAATTTTAATTCGCTTTTTAAGTTAGGTTTTTTTTATCTCCCTAAATAAAAACTTGACCCCTCCTATTTTGACCCGTATATTTTACTGTTTTGACACCTTTTCTTGTAACCAACGTCTTTTTCTTGACCAAACTTCCAGAACCTCAAAAATCATTCCGACACCACGCTAGACTTTTTTGAAAAAAAATATACTCTTTGAACTTCACTTTAGGCTTTTGATATGCATATCAAAACACGTTTCGCGTTTTATCATCATGATATAATTCAGTTAGTTAGTTGAACACATCCCTAAATTCCTGCTCAACTTAAATCATAAATTAAAGCGATCTACCCTAACCATTTACACAAATATGATCCTAATTAAACCTCTAATCGATCTTAGCATGATATTAAGACCATCCTTTAGTTACAGAAGTTTTTGACTTTTTGAAAAATAAACTCTTTGAACTACAATTTAGGTATTGGAATTATATCAAAACACGTTTTTAACATCTAGATATCATCAGTTTAACACAGACCTAAATTCTGCTCAACTCTAAATCATAAATTAAAGCGATTTAAGCCTAACCGTTTACATCAATAAGATCCTAATTAAATCCTAAACACTCTAACATGATTAAAACATCCTTAACTACAGTAGATCTTAAAACTCTAATAATCCATCATCTTTATTGTTACATGTTTTAAAGAAAACTAAACAAAAGCTTAATTGAAACATACCTAAACCTTGATTCTTGAAACTCTAATTCACCAACTCGTTCTTGATAAAAAAAATCTTTTTTTCTTCTCTTGAGGGATTTGGCCGATCAAAGGGTAAGGAGGAGAGAAAAAGTGATTTAGGGTTTTATTAATTTGGTATTTATACTAATAGAATCCTAATTGATATCAAATTGTTTCCTTTTTTTCTTCTTATCCTAACCAGCCGAATAAACACCCCATATATAATTATTTTTATTATTTTTTATTTTATTAATTTACTAATTATCTTTATTACCTTAAGTTTTCATAAAAACCTAAGCTAATTGGGATAAACCTTTTTACATAAACGCAACTTACTAAACCTTTTAAAAATAACTTTTCATTTTACATTTTACTTTCTATATTTAGAAAGTCTACCTTAATTCGCCAAAGTTCACTCACTTAACTTATTTCCATCATAATACGTTTCCCACAAACGCTTAACACAAAATCATCCAACTATTGACGTAGCAATGCATGCTATACGTCATTACTTTTCCATTATCGCTATTCGTGAACAAATGGAATACTTATCACTAAACACAAACGCACTCAAAATGAGATGATTATACACCTTAAAACCATATCATGCACCTATTCAAACCACTTAGCACACATAAATTACACATAGCATACAAGAAACACACAAAATGAACTCTTAGCCATTTCTAAAGGTCTCACTAACCTGATTAAATCATGAGTGCTATAGTATCCCCTCCTTGAGGAAATCTCATCCCGAGATTTAACTAGCAGGCTCAACAACTCAGTCCACGAACAATTGTGGATACTTAATCCTCATCTGGTCTTCGTGTTCCTAAGTAAACTTAGGACCACGTTTCAAATTCTACCTAACTTTCACTAGCGCTATATTCCTATGTTTTAACTTCGTAATTTATTGATCCATAATCCCTACAGGTTCCTCGATAAAATGAAGTGTCTTGTTGACCTTGATCTCATTCAATGGCACATGCAAACTAGCATCCGCCAAACACTTCTTCAGATTTGACACATGAAAGGTGTCATGTACTCTATTTAACTCCATCAGGTAATCTCAACCTATAAGCTACAAGGCCAATCCTTTCAAGGATCTCAAATGGTCCTACATATCTTGGTGCTAACTTTCCTTTCTTTCTAAAACGCACTACGCCCT
Organism: Tanacetum coccineum; assembly: GCA_026074375.1. Taxonomy (NCBI): domain Eukaryota; kingdom Viridiplantae; phylum Streptophyta; class Magnoliopsida; order Asterales; family Asteraceae; genus Tanacetum; species Tanacetum coccineum. Next base: position 66,532 of record BQNB010010888.1, read on the forward strand.
TCTATGGCGACACCCTTGATAATACTTTCATATATAGTTGATAGGCCGATCTTGGATATCCTCAAGGGTTATTTCTTAAATCAGAATCTAAAGCGGAACAAAGAAATTTGTCTCTCTGTCCCATATGCTTCTTCTGTAGCGGGCTTCCTTAAGTTTGGTTTTCACTTCATCAATAATACATGGCATTGGATTATCCAAATTATTAACAAATCCTTTCTTTCATTTTCTCAATACAAGTGAAAACGAGGGGTTCTTCTTAAGTATTCAGAATGTTTCCAGTTTGTTTATTATGGTGTTCTCATGCATCTTATATAGAGGTTTTCTTAATTCATATATCTAAGGTGTGGTAGGAGTATAAGTTTGAGACTGATTGGTGATGCTATGGATTACAGGCTTGCTTCGAGATGAATTAAATAACGTAGTTAAGAAGAAGATAGATGGGGATGAATTTGATTCTTAGGTGGTTATAATTCTTTAGGAAAACAAGAAATTTCGAGGATATAAACAGTAGTTTAGTAAAGTGCTAGTGAAGGTGGTAATAATCGGAGATAGGTTAAAAATAGCTGGTGGAGTAATAGGATCTGGTGGTGTAATAGGTGATTCTTTAGCATAAAATGCTTGTACGTTCTTCAAATACGGATTATTATAGAAAAGTGAGAATGTTGGCGGGATCATACCATCCCTAGAATCTTTTGAAGAGTTAAAAGAAGTGCTTCCCGATGTAGCTTGATGAAGCTAAAGTATAGTTATGAATATTCATAGTGGAAAAAGCATTTTCCATATCGAACTCAGATGAAGTGATAGTAGAACGAGGGGACGAAGACATGACTGTAACAATCCAGTATAATATAAGTTATTTATATAATAGTATAATAGTTATGTATCTTTACATACCATTCCAGAAGATATAGCGGCACGGAGGACTTTCTTGGATGGAAAAAGAAAAGTAGTTATAGTTAAGGTTTCAACCTTGTTCTCTATAACGTAGGCTCTGATACCAAATCTGTAACACCCCTATTTTTTTACAGCTAGTAGCGGAGGCTAATCATGGGTATTACTTCAAAGGTTACAACGTCATAATCATAGAAAACGAATCCAAAGAGTCGTTTTTGAAAATAAGTTTACTTTCAATATTTCATTAGAGTTTTTTCAAAAGAGAGGTCCCAAACAATCTAAAATACAACATTTGATATGATAACGGTTTGCCTTCTTCAAGTCCTCGCCACTCACGCCCATACCATAGTTACCTGAGATAAACATGCTAAAAGTCAACACAAAGGTTGAGTGAAATTCATAGGTTTAAGTTAAATAATTCGAATGCAAATGCGATATTTGGGTTACGTTGTTATTACAAAAAAAACCCGTTATATTGAAAAACATATTTATTATTGCCATTAGCTCATGAATCCGAAGCCTTAGGGTATGGTGATACGTTATTGCCCCTGCGGGTACCTTTGCCAAAATACCCGCGTGATTTCTAATGATGTGCAATTGGTTATCGTAATTGGATACACCAACGGGGAGTCCAGCCCAAATAGATCTATTCACAACATTCGCGCTTACTACGGAGAGTAATTAACGGTTCATGATTATGGGGACTTAAAGGCAAAGCAGTTACTTAGGCAATAGTAAATTGAAATAGCATACAGAAATAATTGCATTCATGTTTATAGCATGTATCCCCCTCGCGGGTTTATAAAAAGATTGAAAAGCGAGGCTATGAACTCACCTGAACGGTATAGGGAAATTGATAGCAAATGTATATGGAATGAAAGTAACGGCTTCATCACAGGCAACCTGGGAATATATGTTAAGTCTTAGTTTGATTGAATATGTAAGATTTTACATCGATGTCGGTTTTGATATAAAAATTATCATAACACCGTTCGGGCCATCATAATTCAGAAGTCATTCAGTAAACGTTTGAGGAGCTAGGGCACTTTAAATCGTAAACCCAACAACTCAGTCAGAACGTAATACCAAGATGAAACTCCTTAATATGAAGCTCCCTAGTATTGTGGTATGATATGGATCCGGGACATGATTTTTGAAAGCACATCGATGATGAATGATATGATAGTTATAACATAAGCGGTTTTAAGCATTTTATTCAATATCTGGAGATGTTAAGCACGTCAAGCGTTAATTAAAGTTATGTCTTGTAATGTTTTGAATATGATTTTATACTTTTTCAAAATGTTACATTTTAGACCCTTGAGTTTGAAAAATGGCAAAATATACCCTTGGAGTTTGCACTTTTACGACTTTGGTCCTTCAACTTTTAAAGATATACAAAGTAAACCTTGCACTTTGGAAAGTGACATAATAGACCCTTGTAGTTATAACTTTGATAAAATGACATTTTTAGTCCTTTTAGTTATAAGTTTCTAAAAGTTACGATATATACCCCTTGCATGGATTATAATTACAAAACATGTCCAAATTGCCATGCAAGCTTATTTTAACATTTCAATAGACATTTATAAGTTATAATAAACTAAAATATGAAGATTTAACACAACGCAAGTTTAAAATAACGATTCGTTAAGCTAGGAAGCAAAACGGGTCAAATAAGGGTTTCAAAATGAAAATGCGCGGTCTTTAAGGTCAAATTCTTTCATGAATTATCAAAGCACTTATTTTAACATTATATAAGATTATTAGGATAGATTATAACAATATTTTACAAGTTTAGCTCATAGATTAAGCAAAAACATAAAATTAGGGTTTCGGGTGTACGGTTTTGGATCAAAAAGGTATAACACATAGGTTTTTGAGTTCAAAGCTTTATATTATGATTTTAGCATGATCATATGAACATTATAAAGGTATGAATACAGAATATAAGCTTAGAGAACCTGGTCTTGAGCTTATAGCTTAGAAACGGGTCAGAATCAGGACTTTTAGCTTCGTACGCCTAGAATAACGACTCCAGGGCTTCATTTCTTGGTTTCTTTTGCTTCATTTCTGAACTTGAGCCTTCTAAAGACCTATTAGGATCTCTTAGAGCAAATTATTGCTTCTATGTAAGGGTTATAGAGGAGGAAGTGGGGGATGAAGAAAAATGAAGAGTTATGGTCCCTATTTATAGTCGAATGGCCCTTAGAGCTCAAGGTAAGCTTGTAATCTGAGTTGAGACATGTGTATAAGATAGGTAGGGATGTGGAGAAGCTAGTGTATGAGTTTTATAAGCTAGGAAGTAGCTTTGGTGTGTTGTCTTGGTCCTTTGATGTCGCGGCTAAAGAAAAAAAAAGGGTGATGTGGCTCATTTTAAGACCAAGAATGGAGTAGATATTTGTGTGAGATGCTTGTAAGCTTCTTAGAAGAGAAGTAGCATGGTCATTGATGTGCTTGGTTGCAAGAAAAACTTTCAAAATGGGTCACTTTGCAAAGGTTTTGATTTCGGGTTCATTAGGGTTTTCAAGCTTGAATTTTGTGTATACTTGATTAGGAATGATAGGTTACTGATCCTAAGACTTATATTAAGGATTATAATCAAAAGTTAATAGGTGGTTTAGGTTAAAATGGGTAGAAAAAAAAAAAATTTTGGGGGCGTAAACGGGTTAAAAGTTACAATTCGGGGCCCAATTAGGGTTTTTAGCTTTGTTTCTTGTACATAGTTTGTTTAATTTGGGTGAAAATGATGATGGAATCGTGATGAGAATGTTGTAATTAATGTTATTACAACTTATTTAAGTGTTGGTTTAGGTTTACAATGGATAAAAACAAAGTAACGAGTCATGGTTTAGAAACTAGCTCAGTTTTAGGGTTTAGGGTTTTGAATTAGGGTTTTGAGTGTAAAAAGATGTATGAAAGCTTGTGAATAACATAATTAGGGTTTACACATTTTATATAGAGTGAAGTAGCTTGTACAAAAGTGATGGTGAAGAAATTAGAATGAAAACGAAGGTAAAACAGCTATTTTGGAGATCATGCTAATGCCTTGTTATACATTAAAGCGTTTAGAGGGACTTGTACTTTGACTTGAGGATTTATATTTCAAAGGATATTGTTATATATGCTTTTATCATCATGCTTTGTAGCTTGTGCATTCACTTTAGATATTAATTAAAAGCAACTCGTGACTTCCTTTGTGATTTCGAATCGAGCGAAATGAGACAATAAGCCAATCGAACCAAAACTACACTTGAAAACATTATCGAACCAAACTTAAATATTTTAAAAAACTATTTGAAAATTTTCCGAATGAAATAAGCACTAAACCAACCAAATAAGCTCTCGATACTAAAAAGTGTCAAAGACTTATTTTTAAAAAAAATAAGCCGAGTATAAAAACTCGATGCACTTTTTCATAAGATCGAATCGAGCTAGAGGATTAGAAGAAGAAATAGAAAGGAAAAATAAGCCAACACAACTGCTTAGAAAATAAGCTCAACTAGTTTAGCTTATTAAATAAGCCAAACGATTTCAAAATAAGAATGAGAAAAAGTTGTGAGAATAAGCAAAACAAGATCCAACAAACTCAAACCATTTTTCATTAATAAGCATAAAAGAGTACCTTACAATAAGCCAGAAATTTAAGTTACAATAAGCTGAAAATAAAATAAGCTAGACTAATATTATTCTACTTCTAAAACTAAAAACTAACTCTTTTCCAAGTGAGGGGAGCCGATTCTTATATATCCAAGTGTAGGGGGTGCTTTTGTAAATCTTCTCCTCCACCGACTTAATTAATAGCCAATCATTTAGATCGATTCGAGTGACCTCGGATCGCCACAGTATGCAAGGTTGATCAACCGCTCAAAATGAGACACGTTCCCTTCTTTTCTGCTTCATGCCCAAGCAAATCTTCACATTCGTTGGATTATTTGTTATCACTTGAAATGAAATGAAAATGCCTCGCCACATGGAGGAATACAATTGGATGAAAAGAATATAGTGGACAATCACATGATGGGGTGGGAATTATTTCCTTCGCACGTGCCTTTCTCTCTATTTTTTCTTTTCAATTGCTTGTTGCGTCCAAATATACCATTTGATCTTGGGCCTTCCTTTTCCATCTTGGGCCATGTGGTTAGGATTTGAATTGGGCCAAGTTTATTTCATGCGACTTGGGCTGAAACTATTTCATTGTGACTTGAATAATTATGGGTCGGTTCGACCCATTTAAATGGTGTCGGGCCGACCCAATAAGAGATGAAGGCACCGTCGAATTTGATTTTCCGTGCTCTTTCCATTCTTGTGCTCGTTTTTGTCCTTTTCTTAGATATCCGTTCCTGCACAACACAATTAGCAAAACAAGCATATTTTTGGCATTTTAAGTCCGTTTTTGGTTATTTTAGCTTGTTTTTAAAGGTAAAAGGTATGTGTAATTAAACACATACCAATAAGGTTGATTTGGTTAATCCTGAGGGTCATCAAATTCTGCGTAATGTATATGAACTGTTGCCCTTAGGAGGACCACCAGGTCAGGTAACTATTCAACCACAACACTTCTTCAATAAGGATTTGGAATATCTTCTGGCAGGTGACAAAGAATGAAAAAATGCCTTATCCATATCCAAGCTCAAAGTCGCTCGATACCTAGACTTTGGACTTGAAGAATTAGTTCCGTATTTGTGGGTTGAAAGTGAGCGCGATTATGACATCAGCGTAGCTTATGGCATCACACACTGGTGGTTCAAAAGAAAGGAATTCTACATCAACAAACACCGTGAACCCTCATATCGTGATGCAGTCAGATCCCATATGCGAATTCTCAGTGCGATCAGTATCAAGACTTACGAAAGATACGGATACAACTACTTGAGAGAGATAGTTCTACGCCGAGCTAACTACAAAGAGTA
>BQNB010010889.1:3091-82779 GCA_026074375.1 Tanacetum coccineum
CTTGTAATGGTGTTTCTTAATGGTTTATTGAATTCATTTGATATGAGTGGAATGTAGTTACATGTATTATGGTGATCTAATCTGGTGATTCGAGGCATTGTCACCTAAAATAAAAAAAACAGAGTCATGTTGTATAGTCTTTTATTTGTAACATTTTATTCACAATGTTTCTAGTGTGTGCCTAAATGTGACAAATGTGGAGTAACGATTAAATCGACCTAAAAATTAAATCTTAAGAGTTAACCCAAACGCTCCTTAATTTGATTTTGCTCATCCAAACATGTCGAGAAGTACATATGAATTATGTATCTTTGTTGATAGAAATAATGCCTAAAAACGTTATTAATATTTTTCGACCTCTCTAAGTTTTTATAATCACAAAATGTAAAAACATCAAATGTAAAATTAAACACAAACAAGTAATTAGTAGTAAATTTTCATTTCGAAAATTTAATCACTTAAAGGTATGAATAAACATATGCTTAATGCATTTCATGATCAAAGGAATTTTTATTCAACCTCACATTTTTTATAAAAATGTCACAAACATTTTTATATCTTTTACAAAATTTTTTTAGAAATGTTTTATTCAAATAAATATTTTGAATTCAAATTTTCTACCTAAAAACGGCTAGAAATATTCCAGAAAACACCTTCCCCAAAAAAGACAAAAAAGGGAGCGTCTGAGGCTGGGCGGCCCCCTTAATTATAAGGGCAGTCCCCTTAAATATTAAAGGGACCGACACCCTATTTAAGGGGACCGCCCAGACAAATTGTCAGACCAGTTTGCCTATATATACTGGACTATTCCCTACTGACTTTCTCACCTTTTGCACACACTTTCTTTCTATTCTAAATCAGTTTATACTCTCCTTTCATTCCTTTGATCGTTTAATCATAAAGCTTTATTTCCAAGTGATCCAAGCTTATATCCTCAAGTGCAAGAGAAGAATACTTCTTATCATCAAGTCAAGAAGTGTTATAGTATAGTTGGTATAGTTGTGTTATATCTTGTAAATCATTTGTGTATGTTGTGAAGGTGTTTATCATTGTTGTGTACCATAAAAAGATTTGGTGTGATCATTGTTAGTATAGTTAGATTGTGGTGATCTTAGCAAGTAGTGTTAGATTGGTGTGATCGTAGTAGTGTCTTGGTGAAGTGAAGTTGTGAAGCGAAGATAAGTTGAACTCAACATTTAGCTTAGTGTCGAAAATTAGTGTAAGCTAATTTGTGTACGGTTTTCTCCGCCTAAAGGGAGCTTGTTGACGTAGTGAAGAAAACTCTCGAGTTTGGTGCTCAGGGAGTAGAGTATGGCGAAGAGGTGCTTCTTTACCGAACCACTATAAATCCTGGTGTTGTGGTTTGATCTTTCCTTCTCTTATCTCTTATCTTGCACATTTATTTACATCTTATCGTTACTTACTTGATTAGTTAAATTGTCTATATTGTGGACATTGTGTTGGGATTCTTGATTTGATGAGACAAAATGAATAAAAGAATGAAACAAAAGGATCAAAGTCGTCATTATAAAACTCTACAAGCTGGTGGAGAAATATGAAGATTTAGTCAGATATTCTACAGGATAATGATTAGGAAACATATTAATGTGGTTTTATGTAATTTAAATAGTTTCCTTATCTATTGATTTACTTCCTTTGTAAGTCATGATCTCTCTCTATATAAAGAGATCATAGACATAGGTTTTAGATATCCATCCATAGAAACATCGACTGATGAGAGTCGAATAGTAAAGGTATGTGTGTGTACACTGTAGTTAGTTACATAGCATAGTCGACTGATTAAAGTCAAATAGTACACCATAGTTAGTTGGTGTAGCCCCAAGTTATAGTTGGGGTAATAGGGAAACATTCAATAAAGAAAACCTTGTGATAACTTTGATTGTGTTCTTTATTATTCTGCTGCGTGTTATCAATCATTGTTATTATTCATCCTAGATATATAAGATCTAATCAATCTTGAGCTTACAACGATTCTTTAGACTTTCAACATGTGGTATCAGAGCGGGTTGCTCTTGATATCTAGGATCTACAAGGTGTTATATGTCGAAGAACGAAGTAAAAACCCTAATTCGTGTATGGTTTTTATGTTCGTCACTTTCTGGTCAGCTTTGGTAAAACGATGATAAATCGTTCATTAACCGTTGGATCGTCACGAAAATTTAACTGGTGTTCTTATTACCACATATAGTTTACTGATCTGACCGGATGATTCTTTGGATTTGAGTCTTCAAATTAAAGATATGATTTTTATAAAACTGCTGCAGAAAAGGTATTTTTAAAGGTTTTTGTTTTTCAAGAAAAACTAGGGTTTCTTCCAAACCCTAGCTCATTCAAAACAGGAAAGTGTGTGTAACTGTGGATGAATGTGGCATATTAGGGTTTCTCATAAACCCTAATTCGGGCAGATTACATGATCACACGTACATGATCAAGCAGCAGCAGGTGTGTTCATGCAGCAGGAAGGATGATTTATGGTGATTTGTGTATCGTGGTACAAAGATGCAGCAGGTTGTGATTTGTTTTCATGGTCATGATTATATCAGCAGGTTAGAATTATGATTGGATATTGCTGGATGATATAGCAGGTATTAAAGATTTGTGCTATCGTATGTGTATATGATCTGGCTATGAATGGTTTGTGTATGATTTTGGAAAGCAGCAGCAGGAATTAAACCCAGATGATTAGGGTTTTTATCAGTATTTATTCTGCTTTGATTGAGCATAACCTTATGATACGTATGGTGTTATGTGCTTTGCCTGTTATTGAAGAGATTGGGAAGTCATGAACATGGTAAACAGCAGGTATTGATGTCGTAAGTTATTGGCACTATGGGATGGAATTTATTGAAGGAGATCGTGGTTATGATGGGCTGCTGGTTTCAATACATGATTTGGGCTGATTATAAGATGATTGTTCAAACGTTTTCACTTAGTACTGCCCATACAATTATTAGTACTGCTCGATATATTTTTGTGATGTCAAGATTTGCAACAGTTTAGCAACAGATTAGTGACAGCAAAAAGCATCACTAATACCTATGAGAGGAAGAAGAATGCAAGCAGTGACATTTAGTGGGACAGCTTTGTGAAGATCAGGATGGTTTTTTTTTTTTTTTTTTTTTTAGCAAAGTTAAATGTGTCATAACAGACATGGAGGAAGGGAGTCAGTATTTGTGACAATTTAGCTACGAATTCGCTAAATGGCAGTTTTGTTAATACCGCTTTTTGAAGCAGTTTGTACCGTTAGTAGCTAGTTTGTACCGCTAGCTTTATCAAATATCGGATAACTCACGGTTTTGGATCTCGGATAAATGATGATATTATAGCACGTTTTTGGGGATTATTATGAAGAAAATTGGTTATTGCTTATTTGATGTTGTAGGTGATTTTCACAGATGCGTGTCTTATCATATCTTGAAAGGTTTCAATCCCCTTTTAAAGATAATGTAACACCCCCAAATTGGGTCGCAGCGGAATAAGGGTCCGGGGCGTGTTACTTCTCAGATCAATAACACAAGATAATATAAGAACGACCAAAAAGTCGTTTAAAACTGATACATTGGATTTAATAAAGTATGTGTTACAAAAGCCCGAAGCTTGTGACTTCAAAATATTTTCACCAATGTATCCTTCGCACCTCATGCTTAATGACCTCCTGAAAAACATTGCATTTAAAAAACGTCAACATAAAGTTGGTGAATTTCATAGGTTTTATGTAAAATGTTATGCGGACGCAAGACTTTCCAGTGATAATGCAACAGATTGCAGACATACAAAATGCAATTATGTTTGCCTAAGCTCATGACACCGAAGCTCGACATAATTGAATACAATATATAAATATTGCCTACATTGCCCGTGATGATGTTCAACCTGTAACATCCAGTATCCGACATGATATACGTTCGTTTCTAGTGATAGCTAGTCACCCGAACGGGGAGGTCAATCCCAAATAGATCTATCTATAATCATTCGCGCTCACATTCCAGTAATTGACAATTCATGATTCATGGGCATAGTGGGTTATCGCTACTTAGGCAAACACGTAATCATGATAAAATGTACACTTGCGTCCAATTTGTAAAACAAAGCATGTTTCTCACCCCAAAACTTGTAAATCAATAATTGTAAAACATGGGGCTATGAACTCACCTTGAGTGAGTAAACTGATAATAAAATATCCCAAGTAAAGACGCGTCACGCTAACGCCCGAATGCAACCTAGATATTATAGGTCGAATCAGTATTCAAGTACGTTGTCTAACAACTACCATATATAATCCTATATAGTTATCATCGTACTATCGTTCGGGCTATCATAATTAAGAGGTCATGACATGACGTACGAGGAGTTAGGACACTTTAAATCGTAAATCCAACAACTCGTCAATACGCCATCCGAAGAAGCCTCATTATGAAATTCCCTAGTAATATAGCACTTCGATAACTAATAACATATATATTCTATATAGCTATATCACCATCTAATCGTGTAAGTGAAATCGTAATTATAAACTAAAAACGTTTATAATTACACCTTTAGTAAAAATGACATAACTTTGTCGTTTTAAGTTCGTTTCTCGCATTTCTTACGCCCACGCTTTCGTATTAAGACGAGTGATCATAAAATCACATTTTTAGGTTTTTGAGATTCTGTGATGAATAGTGTTTTACTGTTCATAACAGCTATAAAATCGTTTTTATACTTTTAATTAACGTAAAACCCGTTTTAGTCGTATCTTATTCGTTATAGCTCCGTTTTTAGCGATTCTTTCGAAACAGTTCTCATAATTGAAAGTTTTATTTATTAAAAATAATTTGATGTTTACAAAGTATAAGTTTCCTGCCATGAATAGTATACTTTTGTAAATTTGTTTTATAAAGTTATTTAGCGTCGTAATATCGTAAGACTAGTGTATCTTCTTCGTTATTAATCCGTTTTTTGAGTTTCTTATCATTTTGGAATCCTTATGAGATGTAATATCTTTATAAAACATAATATGGCTGCTTCCAAAATCGAACCAAAACAGAAAGTTTGAGGTTTTGTGATTTAGACATGTTTTAAGCTTGATTTTTGTACCATTAAGCTTCAACACCTTATTACAACTACTTCACAACATTTTTTTCCAAAATGTGTTTAAAACTTGTTTTTAGGACTTTTTAGCTTTACCACTTTGTTACAAACCCATTAGAACCCTTAATATCTTATGTCTTACATATATTAGGTCCATTAGGTCATGTTTTGTCCAAGAGAGTCCATAGTATCAAGAGCACAAGTCCTTGCAATACTTTCACATCTAACTTAATAAGAAAACTTTTAGAAACCCTAATTTGTTCATATATATGTTTACTCTTAAGCATCATGTTAAAACACAAGAGTTATACTACCATTCTAACATCATATTAACATTCATATAACATATAAATAAGTGTACAAAATAATGATCATATGTAAAAATCCATTTCACATATTCAAAAGTACCCTAGATGGTGATTTAACTAAGTAAAGCATATGAACACATAAAATCTTAAATATGAATAGATTAAGCTTTTGATATAACCTTGTGTGGATGAGTAGAGATAAGAATAACAATCACACCCTTGTGATTAAACCTCTTGGCTTGAAAAATTAGGATGAAACCCTAATTTTTCCCAAGTAACCCTTTTTTTTCCTTTCTTGCTTCCTTGCTTGCAAATGGTGAACCAACTCTTGAAAACACCTTAGAAGGTCTTAGGAATGATGTGTATATGCTTGTATAATGATAGAAAATCAAGCAATGGATTGCCCAAATAATAAATTTTGAGCCGTGGGTTAAGAACAAAGGAAATGGGAGAGTTTTGATTTTTTTCTAGTAATGAAATGAAGTATATGATCTCTTATCTCACACATGCATGTGTATATATACTACTTGGGGATTCATGAAGATATTTTTGATGTCTAGTTGATTTATGCAAGGTGGCAAAGGATAAGAAGACTTGGAAAGAAAGTTGAAGCTTATCTTGGATAAGAAAGCTAGTCATGAGTTCAAGTTGATATAAGATGCATGTATGAAGATATTTGTGATGGTTCCTTGGTCCTATCTTGCTTTCCTAGTCATTATACACGAAATTATGCATGTGTATATGTTAGGATATGTTTTTGGTCTTTTATATAATGTATACTTGCATTATATGAAGTATAATGTAGTATAAATCAAATACAATGTATAATTTGTACATTGTAGGGTTTGGTTTGAATTCTTTCATGAAGAATATGTATAATGTGATAAATACTTGAAGTTTTAAATAAACTTTAAGTATTGGGTATAAATTTTGGGTATTTGATGAAGCGTAGATAAGTTAACGTGCTTCCGGGAAGGCCTAAACGTATTTTATCGTGAAACGTAAACACTTAACGTAACCAATAAAAATAAAATGTGCAATGATAATAATTATCCTCTAAATAATCATATAACACTTGCTTGATGTAAACATTTAATTGTTTAATGCCCGTTTACATTGTATGATCATTTTTAGTTTACGCGATTTAGCTTAACGATTATGATTTAAAAGCAAACGCGTAAAACCCTAAAAATAAATTGTGAATTACATAACGTCGTACAATGACCTAAAATACGAGGTGTTATATCCTGCATATGAAATTGTCAAAGTTTTTCATCCCAACGTGATTCATCTCCAGTTCCAAATGGAAGAATGCCACAAACTTCTCACCGATCAAGTGGACGATGCAATCCTCAGATACAATGTCAACAAACCACTACCACTGGGTGGTGCACCAGGTCATGTCACGATTCAATCTGACTTCTTCTTCAACAAAGACTTGGAGTATCTAAGATATGATCGCAAGATGGGCGGACCTGCACTGTCCCTCTAAAAGATGAAAGCGGCGTATTATCCTGATGTCGGATTAGAGCATATGGTACCTGATCAGACATTTCTTTCAAGTTGGGATACATTGAAACGTTATTGTGGACCCGTTCAGTTCTGTGGAAGCTCATACTTATAAGCAACGGCTCTAACCTTATTCAGCACTTTGATAAGGGTCCGACATATCTGGGGTTAACTCTCCACGTTTGCCAAAACGTACGAAACCCTTTCCAAGGCGAAACCTTACGCATAACTTTATCTCCAAATTGAAATTCCATTCGGTTTTCGCTTGTAAGTCAGCGTAGCTCTTTGTCGATAACGTAGCGGTTTGATCCTTTGTTTGATCTGGATGATCCTCTTCGTTTGTTTCTTTGCCACTTAATTCTGGACAGGTGAGTTAAACTTGTCCAACCTCGGCCCAAAACACGGCATTCGTCACATCATTATTGCCCTATTGTGAACGACACTTTCGACCATAAAGTGGTTTTGGCTACTTCAAACGGTTTGCTAGCCTTAATGCTAGCATGTTAACTGTTATTGCTATAATAACTGACATAATGGCAAAGGTTACCCAATCATTTCCAAAGTCGATTACGTAAGCAGTTTGAATATCTCGAGAGTTTGGCTGGTTCTCTCGCTTTGTCCATCGGTTTGCGGTATGGATATGCTGTCGTACTCATATTTAAAATTGTACACAAAGGCCTTCTGAAGTGACCTCCAGAAATTTGTGCGATACGAGGGTCTCGATCACAGATAATTGAAACAAGGTTGCCAGGCTTCGTGACTACTCCTTTTAGGTTCATTCTTGCCAGTTTAATCTCATTCGGCCCGTGTCCCTGCATTGGCATAAAAATGGCAGGGACTTTGTAGTCGGGTCAACGTTCACCCAAATAGTGTCCATAACCTTTGTGACGACTTAGGGAAGCTTCTGACAAAATCCATAGTGATGTTTGTCCTTCCATGCATTGAGGTATCTCGGGTCTTGTACTAATACAACCCGTGGCCTCTGATTGTTCGGCCATGACCTTAGCACAGGTCAAATTTTGCTAAAATAGGTGGCGTATGTTGGCTTTCTATTGGGCCACTCAATATAGTATCTTCATATCCTGGTACATCTGTCAGAACTCGGATGAATATGAGTTATTTAGATCTTGTGGGGACTGTGCATGATTCAACAGTCCTTAAGGCATCACATGGTAACCAATCCTGCCATTTAAGCACATAGTTCTCATCCCGCAACGTGGTTCCATACTTTTCCCGTACTAAGTTTCTCCGGATCTTTTGAGATTCTCAACCAATATACCCCCAACATCCTCCTTCTTGATGTTCTCCGGCTTTCGTGCTTCAGTCTGAGCTTTCAAGATTTGTTTAGGAAGATCCAAGCCAATAGTCATCACTAAGGCCCGAACCCTTAGTGGTTCTCGTTCCTTCCTGCTCAGAGCATCAGCAACAACATTCGCCTTACTTGGTGATAAAGAATTTTCGCAATCGTAATCATCATCAAGCAACTCTAACCGCGACGTTGCATCCATATTTAATTTCCCTTTCTGAATCAAGAATGTGTTGTAAACTTTTGTGATCAGTGAACACCGTGCACTTGGTTCCGTACAGATAGTGCCTCCAAATCTTTAGAGCGAACACTACTGCCCCAAGTTCTAAATCATGAGTCGTATAGTTCTTTTCATGATTTTTTAACTGGCGTGATGCATAAGAAATCACCTTTTCTCTTTGCTTCAAATACAGCGCCCAAACCCTTCTTTGAAGCATCGCAGTATGCGATGAAATCTTCGCTTCCCTCAGGTAAGGCCAGGATTGGTGCACTGTACAGCTATCGCTTCAACAATGAAAAGCTGCTTCTTGTTTATCGCCCCCAATCCAAACTTGGACACCCTGTCTGGGTTAGTTTGGTCAATTGTCTGCGATCTTTGAAAAACCCTTCGATGTATCTTCTTATAATGCAGGCAATGCCCCAAAAATTGGCGAATCTCTGTTGGTGTTTTAGGAGACGCCCAATCTTTGATAGATTCAATCTTGGCAGGGTCAACGTGAATACCTCGACAGTCAATCACGTGACCGAGGAATTATACCCTGGAGATCCAGAATTCACACTTGGAGAACTTGGCGTACAATTCTTCCTTCTTATGCAATTCAGATCTGCTTAGTGTTCTTTCATGTTCCTTCATACTTTTGGAGTAGATCAAAATGTCATCGATGAAGACAATAACAACTTGTCAGATTCGGTTTTACAACACCCGGTTCATAAGGTCCTGATGATCACGGCCTGGTGCATTAGTCAAAACCCAAAATACATAACTTGGTAATTCATAGTGACGTATCGAGTCCTGAATGCAGTCTTGGAAATGTCTCTTCTGAACCTCATCTGGTGATATACCCTGACCTCAGATCGATCTTTGAATAAATACTCGACCCTTGCAGCTGGTCGAATATGTCATTGATCCTTGGGAGTGGGTAACGGTTCTTTACTGTCAGTTTGTTCAATTCCCTGTAATCGATGCACATCCGGAAAGACCCATCTTTCTTCTTTACAAACAGAACCGGAGCTCCCCAGGGTGAGGAACTTGGTCTTATGAAGCCTTTGTCCGTAAGTTCCTGTAGTTGCTCTGCTAGTTCCTTCATTTCGGACGGTGCTAATCTATATGGTGCCCGTGCTTACAGGTGTTAGCAACACAGGGGTACCAAACGATTCGAAACTCACTTGTCGATAGTAAGTGGGTGGTATAACCGGCAAGTCCTCAGGAAAAAATTCAGGAAAAGTCTTGAACAACTGGGCAACATCTTCAAGTCGTTTCTCCTTTGACTTTCTTGTTCTTTGGTTTTACGTGCGATATTTGCTAAGAATACGTGACATCCCTTCGTTAAATACTCTTGAGCCTTAGTACACGAGATGATGTTTAATCGGGTCCCGTGTTTATTGCTGCTTCGTCACATCGAGACGTATTAACATTTTCGTCTACAAAAGCAATACGAAGATCTTTTCCGCACAGACAATAACGGCATGGTACTTTGCCAACCAATCCATACCAATTATTACGTCAAAACTACCTAGTTCTACGGGCATTAGGTCTATGTTGAAAGGATGATTTAAGAAGTTTAACGTACAACCTCGGATAATAGTGTTTAACCCAACAATTCGCCCCTTCGTCGGCTAGTTCGACATTATAATCATGATCTAATGCAGTTGGACAGTGATAAACAAAATTCGAGAGCTAAAACTGCAGTAGATACAAAACTCTATCGCACCGTATCAAAATAAAAAAAAAAAATAGATGCATATCGGTTGTTTAGGAGAAACGTACCCGTGACGACATTGTTGTCCGGGTTTACCCCTGCATTGCCCACGGCATACACCTTTGCCTGAGTCTTGGCATTTCCAACCTGATTACCCCGGTTGTTGTTGTTCTTCCATTTTGGGCAATCCTTCTTGAAATGCCCCTGAGCACCACATTCAAAACAAGCCCTCTGATTAGCCCTAGTGTTGACATTTGGGGGATTCCTGCAGTCACGAGCTAAATGACCAAATCGGTTGCACTTGTGGCATTTGGGAGCACAAGGACCATCATGGTGATAGTTACATTTGGAACACAGAGGTTTAGGCCCTCCGTATGGTCTCCTGTCACCATTTCCTGT
Source organism: Tanacetum coccineum (assembly GCA_026074375.1). NCBI lineage: Eukaryota > Viridiplantae > Streptophyta > Magnoliopsida > Asterales > Asteraceae > Tanacetum > Tanacetum coccineum. The sequence continues at coordinate 13,627 of BQNB010010889.1, forward strand.
GGCATAAGCTCTTCCAGTGTTTAGTCTCTTGTTTGGTTGTTGATTTTGGTTGTTCCTGGCGGTGTCATCAGACTTTCTTTTGTTGTCAGCCTGACGTTCAGCCAAGTGTTGATCTTCTTGTCATGAGTTCAGTGGCGAACTCAATGGTTCCTGCATAGTTTTTGGTTTGTTTCATCACACTACCAATCGGATCGGTCGGGCAAGCCACCGACATATTTCTCAACTTGGTCTATTTCTTCCGGAAACATCCGATCGCACATTAGTGCCAGTTCTTGGAAACGTTGGCTATAGGTTACCACATCGTTACCTCAATCACCTATCACATATTCCTCATTTCAAACTCCAACTTCTTAATTTCGCCCCTTGGGCAGTATTTGTCTCTGTCATCATCTTTTTCAGTGTCCTCCATGGCATTGCATGGGCAGCTTCATGAGTAGTGGTCTTAACGTGGGAGTTCCACCATGTAAGAGCATTTCCTTGCAGGGTACACGTAGCAAATTTGACCATGCCCTGGCATGCTACTGTACAGTTGCTTATGCTGTAAACAGACTCCATCTTTTCAAACCACTGAGTGAGTCCAACAACTCCCTCAGTGCCCTTGAAGTTCAAGGGTTGACATTTTAGGAAGTCCGGGTAGGTGCATTCACGAGCAACCTGCACAGGCCTTCTGGCACCCGTTCCTGAAGTATGGCTATCATTGCCATTTCTTAGTTGCAATCACGTGTGCCAGTGCAGCAAGTAACGGCACTTCGATAATATTGCCTGAATTTGGGCTTTGGTGACAATGTAGTGGATGAGTGTTTGGTGACTGGTGTTGGTGTCTGACTTGGGATTTTTACCTCATGGTCCTTCTCTTTGGTGCATTTTCTTTAATCAAAAGAAAACTAATACTTGTTAGATTTCATAAATCATAAACTATGACATAAACACTATACCATTAAATAAAACGAGATCCATTTTTTTTTCCCCCCCCACACAGTGAAATGTACCAACGTTATTGAAATTATTCGTGGTATACCAAATCGAATTTATTTATAATAAATTTCGATTTCATAAAGGATAACGTAAATCCGGGTGGGGGTGGGTCCATTTATATATAACTTGGAAAAAAACATACATGTTGGTTCAGTACAAAATGATTTCTACCACTTAGGGTTACAAGACAAAAAGCAAACACCTAAAGCCATAATAGCCGGGGATATACCGTAACACTTAGTATGCTGTTACAAGGTAGATTAATACCTAACAAAAGACTATACTAGGTAGTAAACAAACAAAAGATCTATACAGTTGCTGTAGCTGGGAATAACCCATTTAGTACTTAAACTCAGGCTGCATAGCATAGGCTACAAACATAACCAAATCTAGGAGATGCTACCAGCCTTTTTCTCCTTGGTGCATCAGGCTGTGTCGGACCTTTTGCGGGTCTGCTGCTGCCTTCTGAAATCAAAAACATCTTGTGTCTGTAGTCCTTTCAGCAACCTCAATGTCTTAGTCAACTGAACTTGTCTCTTGTGGTCTGATGCCAACACTCTGAATTCACCACTTGTCTCTGTGATCTGCTGACTGTAACTCTGAAATCAATGCACTCTGCGCCACTACCGTAGTACGTAATGACATAACATCTGAACGTGCATAGTCGCTAGCATCCATGGATAGTCCCCAAGCCTCACGAGCCATCTTAGCCTCTCTTCATCATTTATTGCTCTAAAACGACGATAAAACAGGCATATCCCTGTACAACAAGTGACTCGGGCCTATCTGGTTGAGACCTGGTCATCTTGAGCATCATCCAATATTACATACGTGATGGTAGTCTCCTGACTTAACAATGGTAGATAGTTCGGTTACTTGTGATTAACCCCCTCTAGGGTGGTTGGTGCAATCTCATCGATGGCTCCTACCAGATCATCCCATGTATCCGTAATGCCATAGTCTAACTCCCTAGACATCGGATGTCCGGGAGCGACATCTACCATATCGACGAATCCATAAAGGTCTCCCCTTGCTACGGAATAAGGGTCTTCCCTAGCTATGGCAGGTCCGTCCTGCCTAGCAGCACCGGCTGCTAAACTCTCCCCGACCTCATAACTAGGGGTGGGAGAAGCAAAGCACCCTCTTCCGAAGCGGGGTAAACAACTTTTTCGGGAATCTCAATATGAGTAGGGCTATTGGGTGGTGGTGATGGTATAGGTAATGGTGGTGATGCTGGTAATGGGGGAGATGGTATATGTGGTAATGGAGATGATAGTGGAGTAAGTGGTGATGGTGGGGGGTCGTGGTTATTAAAAAACAAGGAAGTCTCTCTTCGACCTCTTCCCTAGGGGAAAGTGTTATCGGATGGTCATCCACGGAGTAGATATCCTGGCGGTCATACGGTGTACAGGTGGGACAGAGTCGACCGGAGCTGGGTGCTCCTCCTCTTCCTCATCCTGTCCTATCTCCACCTCTTCATCATATCAATCGTCTTTCGATTTTCCTTCTCTAGCCTCGTTGGGACATAACGACCCGGGAACACTCTATACTGCTTCCGGTTTACTTGCTCTCTCGTGGATCTTGATCCTTGTGTGTATTTATATTCATATATTTATATATACATATTTAAAGGTGAAGCTTCGCGGGTGACCATCCTCCTGTGGCATGTACTCAGGGTACATCGGCTTAGGAACAAAGTCCAGTGGGGGAGGTGACTGCGGCTCCTCGGGGCCAGGTATGTAGTCAGGCGATGGTGGAACCTTGGGTCTATGTATGTAGTCAGGCGATGGTGGAACCTCGGGTCCAGGTATGTAGTGAGGCGATGGTGGAACCTCATAAGCAGCCATTATGTAAGCATATGGGTCCTCTGGCATATTGGGTGGTCCATCGACTCCTTGTGAACCAATGTCTGAATCGTCCTTAACTGGAAAGGATACTGATGTGTATGTAACCGTAGAATGCTCAGAATCTGACATGATAATATCTGAAATCAAAATTAGCTTATATAAGTATGCTAATATAAGACTCTTATAGTAATATACATTTATATTATAACATGTATATCAAGTATGAATATCAATCATGCATGCATCTAGCCTAACCGACTAATGCACAATTAGTGTATGTATGTCCCGTGAAAACCCCTTTGTATGAATGCAATGTTTGAAAACGGTTATAGTCCAGCAAAAACATTTGACCTGGTTCTCTATAACCTTGGCTCTTGATACCAATCTGTAACACCCCCAAATTGGGTCGCAGCGGAATAAGGGTCCGGGGCGTGTTACTTCTCAGATCAATAACACAAGATAATATAAGAACGACCAAAAAGTCGTTTAAAACTGATACATTGGATTTAATAAAGTATGTGTTACAAAAGCCCGAAGCTTTACTTGTTTACTTGTTATTATTACAAAGATTTCCAGCCCATAACAGATATACAAAATGTAATGCGACTAAATCTTTAATGCATGACTTCAAAATATAACCACCAATGTATCCTTCGCACCTCGTGCTTAATGACCTCCTGAAAAACATTGCATTTAAAAACGTCAACATAAAGTTGGTGAATTTCATAGGTTTATGTAAATGTATATGCAGGACCGCAAGACTTTCCCAGTGATAATGCAACAGATGCAGACATCACAAAATGCAATTACGTTTGCCTAAGCTCATGACACCGAAGCTCGACATAATTGAATACAATATATAAATATTGCCTACATTGCCCGTGATGATGTTCAACCCGTAACATCCAGTATCCGACATGATATACGTTCGTTTCCAGTGATAGCTAGTCACCCGAACGGGGAGGTCAATCCCAAATAGATCTATCTATAATCATTCGCGCTCACATTCCAGTAATTGACAGTTCATGATTCATGGGCATAGTGGGTTATCGCTACTTAGGCAACACGTAATCATGATAAAATGTACACTTGCGTCCAATTTGTAAAACATGCATATGTTTCTCACCCCAAAAACTTGTAATTTAATAATTGTAAAACATGGGGCTATGAACTCACCTTGAGTGAGTAAACTGATAACAAAATATCCTAAGTAAAAACGCGTCACGCTAACGCCCGAATGCAACCTAGTTAATATAGGTCGAATCAGAAATTAAGTATGTTGTCTGACAACAACTGCATATAATCCTATATAGTTATCATCGTACTATCGTTCGGGCTATCATAATTGAAGAGGTCATGACATGACGTACCGAGGTTCTAGGTCACTTTTAAATCGTAAATCCAACAACATCGTCAATACTCATCCGAAGAAGCCTCATTATGAAATTTCCCTAGTAGTTAGTAATATAGCCACTTCGATAACTATTAAATATATATTATATATATATATATATATATATATTTTATTATATAGCTATTATCACCAATCTATTTGTTTAAGTGAAATGTCATAATAAAGTAAAAAAGTTTTATAATACCGCCTTTAGTAAAAAATACTATAACTTTGTGTTTAAGCCCGTTTCTGGTTTTCTTACGCCACGCTTTTTGTACTTTAGAATGATGTGATCATAAAATCACATTTTTAGGTTTTTGAGATTCTGGATTATGAATGTGTTTTTACTGTTCATAACAGCTATATAATCGTTTTTATACTTTTAATTAACGTAAAACCCGTTTTTGTCGTATCTATATTCGTTATAGCTCCGTTTTTAGCGATTCTTTCGAACACGTTTCTCGTAATTGAAAGTTTTATCATATTATTTAATTGTTTTTAATGTATAAGTTTTGTTGGTGATTAGTACGTTTTTATAAAATTGTTTTATAAAAGTATTAACTATGTAACTTGTAAATAGCGTATCTTCTTCGTTATTAATCGGTTTTTTTTTTTCGAGGGTTCTTTAGACCCCTCGATACTTGTGAATGTAATATATTATATAATCATAAAACATTTATGTAAATTTAGAATTACAACAGCCCCTAAGATATATTTTTTCCATATATGTTTAAAACTTGTTTTTTGACTTTTTAGGCTTTTAACACTTTGTTACAAACCCCATTAGAAACCTTAACATATCTTATGTCTTTACATATATTTGGGCCCATTAGAGTCATGTTTTGTTCCATGTGAGTCCAAGATACAAGATTAACCTGCTATTTTACCATTTTCACTTGTCACTCATAAGTTGACTTTTAGAAACCCTAATTTGCAACTTAAACATGTTTATACTTATCCAAACATGGTTTAAAACACTTTACATTCCTTTTTACTAATATTATCATCCATATGACATGTTAAATAAGTAACAAAACCATGATCATAAGTAAATATTTATTTTACATATTCAAAAGTACCCTAAATGGTGATTTAGCTAAATAAAACATATGAACACATAAAATCTTGGTTATGAAATGATTAAGCTTTTTATATATCCTTGCGTGGATGGTAGAGATGAGAATAACAATCACCACCATGTGATTAACACCTTGGCTTGAAATATAAGGTGAAAACCCTAATTTTCCCAAGTAAACCCTTTCTTCCTTTTCTTGATTCCTTCCTTGCAAATGGTTAACCAACTCTTGAAAACACCTTAGAATACCTTAGATATGATGTGTGTATGCTTGTATAATGATAGAAAATCAAGCTATGGATTTGGTTTGGACAAGGTTTTGAGTCGTGGGTTTTGGAGTGAACAAAGGAAGAGATTTTGTGATTTCTTTGATAAGGAAATGTGTTATGACTTCTTAGCTCACACATGCATGGGTATTTATACTACTAGGAAGATATTTTAGTGTCTAGTTGATGTGTGCAAGGTGGCAAAGCTTCTTGAAGAAGATTGGATGACATGAGAAAGGTTGAAGCTTATCTTGGATGAGAAAAGCTAGTCATAGATGAGTCATGGTTCAAGTTGCATGCTAGATCTTTTACAAAGCTTCTTGGTGACTCTTCTTGGCTTATCCTAGTCATTATACACGAAATATATGTATATGTATAAGCTAGATATGTATTTGATCATTTATATAATGTATACTTGCATTATATGAAGTATAATGTAGTATAGACTTGGAAAAATGTATAACTTGTACATTGTAAGTCATGATTTGAATTCCTTCATAATGAATATGTATAAAGTGATAAATACTTGAAGTTTTTTTTAAAAAAAATAAATTTTAAGTATTGGGTATTATTGTGGGTATTTGTTGAAGCGTAGATAAGTTAAAGTGCTTCCAGGAAGGCCTTTAAAACTGAACTTTCTCGCGGAAAATCGTAAACACATTAACGTAACCAATAAAATAATTGTGTGCAATGATAATAATTTGCTCTAAATATCTAGTACACTTGCTGTGTAAACATTTAATTGTTTAATGCCCGTTTACATTGTATGATCATTTTCAGTTTACGCGATTTAGCTTAACGATTATGATTTAAAAGCAAACGCGTAAAACCCTAAAAATAATTAGTGGATTAAATAATGTCGTACAAAGACCTAAAACACGAGGTGTTATACCAGGGATGAGTAATGTTACCACATACACTCTGACATATTTGTTCCCGCCAATTGATCCCTCACTTATAACACCCACCCGCCTCATTTCTTCCCAAAATTTCTATCAAAACCCTCGCCATCGCTATAACAAAAAAACCCCTAATCTTTTGGCCTTATTTGAATGTAGGAATACTACAGTCACTTGAACTTCATGGACCAACATTAATCCAGGGCGTAGGTTCATGACATGCCCCCCAAATTAATGGTGAAAATTCTCATCTTTTTATCTGGTTGGATCCCCTCATGTGTGGAAGATCAATGATGATTATCCCAGGTTTGTTAAGGGTAAGAAATAGGATGGAAGAGTCTATGATAAAGCTTGTGCAAGCAAACAAGAGCTTGAAGATTTACTTGATTTTCGGTTGGTTGGCTTTTGCTTTTTTTCTACTTTTATCTTTACACGTTAATAGCTCATAATATGTACATGTTTTAGCTATCAAATTCCCATGATAATTCATTCGTTTTTTGCCTTTTTATGTTATGCAATGCTAATTTAGTGTAAATGTCTATATTAGTATTTATTTGGAGCAAAGATGAATTCTCGCAGAAAAGACCAGAAAACAAGTAATTTCAGCCAAGAAGAACCGAAGCCATATTTCCATATCAAGCACACGTCGTACGCCATCCTAATGCACACGACGCGTGAGCTCTTGGTAAAGATTTATGAGTCCAATACTGAAGACATACCTCATCCATGCACAAGCCGTGTGGAACTAAAGAGTATGGGTGAGCAGATGTCGCACCGCAAACTGCAAAACCGCAAAAAACCGAACCATAAAAACGGCACCACGGCAAAAACCGGTGGATCAGTTTTAAGAAAAAAGAAAAACCGCAACATGCGGTGCGGTTGCGGTTTTACTCTTAAAACCGAACCACAAAATCGCACCGCACCACACATTGATTATTTAAAACCGAAAAACGGCACATTGATTATTTAGTGTGAGTCATAAGGCTTCTAGTGTATATTATCATTAATATTTTTATAAGTCATAAGTGATGTGTGTGTTTACATTAAATATATGCTTTGTTTACCGATAAAATAACATTTTAAACTAAAAACCCTACTTTAATTATATACAATGTCAAAAGTGATGGTGCGATGCGAGTAAAACCCACAAAACCCGCAAAAACCGCAAAAACCAAACCCATTTTTTTAAAACAACAATTGCGGATGCGGGTTGGTTTTTGCCAAAACCCGCACCATGCTTACCCCTACTAAAGAGATTTTAATGACGTGGAGGTGTTTATCTAGAGGCACACGGCATATGCCATCAAAAAGCATACACCATGTAGACAATCGGGCCCTAGGGCATTTTGCCTATAAATACCACATTTTCTCCACCCGTTCCATTAGCTTTAATTTATTAAACCTAGTTAGTTGGATGTTTTTTTGGGGAGGTTGAAAAACACGAAGGTAATAACCTAAGAGTGAAGGTCTTATTCACATAACCTTTGTGATTATCTTTCAACATATGGGTTCGATTATCCTTTTCTATTCTAAAATCTATTTTGTTAATTATGAGTGGTAATCCTTTGTGTTGTCATGCTTTATGAAACATTTTTTAATTTCAGGATGATTGAAGTTCGTTAGTTTATTTTATCGTGTCTTTGATGATTTATGTACTGTTATAGACTTACGCCTTTGCGTATACTATGACTACCTGTTGAGTATAGTTGCTTAGTATGCGGATCTAGTGAAATGCGTCTATATGAATCATTAACTTACCTTAGCAAGTTTGTTTAATGGCAACGTGTTTCTTCAATAACCAAAAGCGGTGCCTGGTTAAAAGTGGTAGACAATAGGGTTTAAGATTTAGTAGCGATAATAGTGTGATTCAACCCGATCGGGAAATAGTCTATTATCAATAAAACTAAGTGTTGATACAAATAATGTCTAAAAATGTTATTTATTTTATAGTCTCTCTTCGTTTTGATGATAAAAAAATATAAAAACATCCTACGTAAAAGTTTATGTAAACAAGTTTTTAGTTGTAAAATTTTCGACACAATATCACTTCAGGTATGAATAATGATTATTAAACTTGCTCAAGTAATGATCAAAGAAATATTTTTAATACACTTTACATTTTATAAAGAACTAGACATTCTTTAAAAATGATACAAACTATTTAAAATAAATTCAAAATGATTTGAATAAATTTAAATTTTGAATTCAGCTTCTAGAATCTTAATCTTAATGGATTATGCAAAGATTTGCAAGTTACCACTAAAAGACAAACACCCGTTGTCCATTTGTACGGACGGTTCTCTTAAATAGGGGAAGGTTCCCTTATTGATAAGGGAATCGTCGCACGTGGAGGGCGGCGGGGGGCTTCTCTCTTGCCTATAATAGAATGCCATTTTTCACACATAACTACCCTTTTCCACATTTTTCTATGTACATTTCTGTATACATAGTTCATTTTTCTGTGATCATTAACACTTGTTTAATCTCATTTTAAGTGAATCTAATCTGAGTTAACTTTGAGCAACAAGTAAAGAGTACACAAAATATCTTCAAGATAACTAGTTCTTATTTATTGGTCGTAGTTGTTGTATCACTTATTTACAATCATTGTGTGGATGAGTCCATATCATTCCATCTTGTTTGTTTGTTCAGATCGGGTAAAGTATGTGTTGTCCTGAAATACTTGGAGTGTGGACGTTAGTGTTTGAATCTGAAAATACTTGAGTGTGTGGGTTAGTATTTTAGTCTTGAAAATATGTGAGTGAGTAGGTTAGTATTTAGTCCTGAAAATACATGTGGGTGTGTGTTGGTTAGTATTTTAGTCCTGAAAATACTTGTGTAAAGGGTTTGGTTCTATCCTCAGAAGAACTCGACATCTAGCTTAGTGTCGAAAAACATTGTAAGCGACGTTGTAACGGTTTTCTCCGCCTGAAGGGAGCTTGTTGACATATAGTAAAGTTAAATCCTGAGTTGGGTACTTAGGGAGTGGACTAGGGCGAAGGGGAGCTTCAAAGCCGAACCACTATAAATCTATGTGTCTTGGTTTGATCTTTCCATCTCTTATTTATTATTGTCATATATCATGTCTTATGTTTAAATTGTGATTGATTGATCTCATATATAATCGAATCTATGGTGTTAAAACAATTAATTTTAAACAGTAAACTATTCGACCCCACAATCTAGTTTCCACACTAAGTGGTTTGGCACCTACAAAAAAACGTAGGTTACATAGATCATGTTATATGTCATGTTTGCACTATAGTATCATACGAAAGTTATAGAATTAGAGGAGAGGATCTAGAGAGTATTTTTCATCATTTTTAAAGTTTTCATTCCAAAAAGGAAAATAGAAATGGGAGGGAGAAGTGAATTACAAAATGTAAAAGACTTGTATAAATACCTCTCCTGGATGGGTATTCATACTTATTGCTATTCCTATTCTATTTTCCTAACTTTAGTTAAACATTGGTCAACTTTACTTAACTTTGACCAAGATAGACTTTATTACAATATAATTACTAATAAAACTATAAACTATACAAATACCAATTCATTTAATAATAAACACTTTTCTTGAACCTAACAATCTCCCCCTAAGGGTTAATTATTATAGACACTTCATCGTCGGTAGAATTGGTCTTCCATTCACAAACGATTCCCACATTCTCATCTGCTCACGATGTCTTAGATGCTTGGTTATTTCTCTTTCGTATGCTTTCATTATGTCAAGGTCTAATTCACCTAGCAGAGGTGGTTTCTTCCAGAACTCAGTTTGAAAGGTCCTTAGCTTTACTTCTTTCAAAACTTTTTACAACGTAGCATCACAAAATTTAACATTCTCTACCAAATACATAACCCGCTTCTCATTTTTGTTGTTTAAGTAAATCAAACCCGTATTTGACTTGTCTACTATTGAATACGGATCATATGCTTTAATACCAGGGAATGTTAATGTTGGTGCGGTTAAGTTTACCCTGATCTGGTAACTCTCTATACCCAACTGGAAATCATGAACTCTCTCCTAGGTCACACGACTTCTAATGAACGTTATTAAGGAATTCAACAACTTGGTTACACGGTAATTGACCTTCTTGTTCTGGCAGAGATAATACAAGTCTTCAGTATCATTTTTTGTTCAGGTACTTAAAGTCAGCTTCAGAAAAACTATCTGGCTTATCATTATCTCTTATCACAATTGTAACACCCCCAAATTCTGGTATGCGGCGGAATGGTAACAATGGGGTGCTACGTCAAATTACAACAATCAAGATATCAGAAACGACCTTAAATGGATGTTTTAAGATAAGATTTCATTCGATGCCATAGCAAAATATCAGAGTTCATACATTAGGTCCTATATGTTTTAAAAGTCATAAACATTTCCACATACGTTTTTTAAATTAAAACAAAAGCTTCATACTACAAATGTTACTTAAAGTTTTTTATAGTTAAAGTTGCATGAATTTAAATAGAACACATAATCCATCTTTATTGATGTCCATCACGGATCCAGCAGCTTATACTTAGGACCTGAAAATTTAAACATGCTAAAAGTTCAACACACCGGTTGAGTGATTCATAGGTTTGTTGTAAAAGTGTTGAATCACATAGTTTTAAGTAATTGTAGGACTTTAAAAAACAAATTCAGTAGTCCAAAACATGTTTTTATTGCGCTAAGCTCCATGGACCCCGAAGCCTTAATTGTCTGGTCTGCCCAAAATAGGTAGGGTGTATGCCAAAACAGCCCTATAATTCTCTTAATGTTTAAAATAGCACAATGATCAACTTGTGACCATTAAAATTCTTGGTGGGGATTGTTAGTTCCGATAGATCTTATCCACAACACTAGCGCTCAATATAATAGAAATTGACGGTTCATGATATTAGGGACTTAGATGGCACTGTGGTAACTTAGGTAATAATAATCAGGCAATAATCTGGATAGCATACAGTTTAAAACACTTGTGTCCGTAGTAAAACAAGCATGTAATTTCACCCCGTAGAGTTTGTAAAACATGTGATTGAAAAATGGGGTTATGAAATGAAATCACCTCTGAGTGACAATGGTTAATCAACATGTATTCACAATAAAAAATGAGTCTCGCTTACGATCGAAATGGCCAAGCCTAATCTAATATAGGTGTATAAAGTCTAAACACTTTGATATTTATAGGTCTTATAGCTCATCTATACTATCGTTCGGGCTATCTAATTAAGAGGTGTGTAGTGACGTAATAATGAGCCTAGGGACACTTTATATCGTAAATCCAACAACTCGTCGATACGCCACCCCGAGAGGCCTGTAATACTCCTAGTTTTATAGTTACTTTGATTAACTAAATACCACTTATAATTATTTATACGCTACATCACCATTATCGTTTTAGTGAAATCATATTTATAGTAAAAACGTTTATAAGTATACTTTAGTAAAACTGGCGTAACTTTCTCGTTTTAAGTCCGTTTCTTTTGTTTCTTACGCCCACGCCTTCGTATTAAGACAGTAGTTATCAAATATAACATTTTCAATATTCTTCGAGTTTTCTGGTGAATAGTGACTTTTTTTTTTTTTATGTTAATAACAGTTATATATTTATTTTTATAGATTTAGTTATCATAAATCTCGTAACTTATTCGTTATAGCTCCGTTTTTAGCGATTCTTTCGAGCAAGTCTTCGTATTTAAAAGTTTTATCGATTTATTGATGTTTTAAAAGTATAAGTTTCTGTGGTGAATTGTAACGTTTATAAAAATAGTTTTCTAAAGTATATATTTAACGTAATACTTGGAATTCGTCTTAATCTTTTTTCGTTATAAATCGGTTGTTTTTAGATGTTTCTTATCATATTTGAATCGTCATGAGGCGTACTATTTTTTAAACATGGATAGGATGTTACCAGGTCGAACAAACAGCCCTTTTAAATACGTATACATATCACTTTTTTATTAACTTATTTATATACCTTTTAACTTAATAATTTACCACAAGTTTTTCAAGACTTATTATATACTTGTCTGTCCTATAATAGGTCCAAGATCCATATTGTGTCCAGAGTTGCCAAGGTATCAAGTTCTTAACATGGTTTAAAAAACCTTAAACTTTCTTAAGTAACTTTAAATTACAAGTTTATACATATACATGTTTACACTTAACCAACATGTTACAATACTTATATATCCATTATTTCATGATATTATCAACCTCATAACATATGTAAAAATGTTCAAAACCATGTCTAGTCGAAATATGTTCTACATGTTTAAGTAATCTAAAATGGTGGATATTGCTATAGACATTATAAACACTTAAAATGATATAACTTGTAACGACATAAAGGGTTTTAGATTAACCTTATGGTGATGGAATTTGCTAACCAACACAATCAAACCTTGTTTAGAATTGTAAACCAAGCTTGCAGATCTTGGACCCTAATTTCTAAGTAAACCCTATTTTTCCTTTTTCTTTGCTTAACCTCTTTAATATAGGCTTAACCACGCCTTAAATCTTTCTTGGTGCTAGGTCTTAGATATGATGTAGGAATATGGAGTAAGTGTTGTAAATAATTTTTGTAGGATTTGGTGGTGGTTTGATGTTGGCCGTGGGTTTTAGAGAGACAAAGGGAGTATACGGTGAAGTTTTTCTTTGCAAATGAGAATATAGTCCTAAGACTAGTCAAAGAAACACAATGAGAGATTTAGGAGTCTTCGGTCTAATAAATTGTGAAAGTCTTATTGGTTTAATGACTTGGTTCCCTAAAATAGAATCATCTCATGAAATTTAGGGAATGAATTGACTAGCTAATATCTTATTTGCAAAATGAAAGTATTACTTGCCTAGTATAAGTTGGTAACTTTAAACATATTGTATAATTTTGTAAAGTGTTGTATTGGTTTATTTATTTCCATGGTAATTTGGCTCTCAAGTGATGATTTGTAGGTATAGTTTTATAAAAAAACTTGAAGCATTTGTTATAAACATAAGTATTTGTTGAAGCGTAGATTATTTTTGTTGTTCGGGTATGCTTTAAACGTAATTTATCGCGAAAACGTAAACAATTTAGTAACAATAAAAAAATAAAATATAAAAAAAGATGTTTATTACTTTCGTAAAAATTAATATATTGATACTTGATGAAAACTTTAATTCGTTTGGTGTCCGTTTACGCTAATTGATAATTTATAGCTTACGCGATTTAACTTAACTAATAAAATTAAAAGTAAACACGTACGAGAAAGAAAAAAAATAATTAGTGAAATATATGACGTTGTAAATGACCTGAAAATACGGAATGTTACAGTCTCCTCCGGTTAGAAGAGCCTTGTCCTCAAGGTAAGGTTGCTTACACCTGGTAAGGTTGGTACGGTTTCAAGAGAAAGAGATGCGGTTATTCTTCCGGAATTGGTCTTCATGTTCCCAGGTATATTCAGCTCCTTGCCGAGAGTTCCAACGAACTTTGACCAATGAAATTCTTCTTCGCTTTAGCTTCTTTACATCCCGCTCCACGATCTCAATAGGTTCTTCAACAAAACACATATTTTTATCAATCTCAATCTCATCCAAAGGCACTTGAACATTTGGCTCAGCCAAACATTTCTTGAGGTTAAACACATGAAACGTGTCATGAACACAGCTTAGTTCCTGGGGTAATTTTAGCCGATAAGCTACCTGTCCAACACACTCTACTATTTCAAACGGTCCACATATCGTCAGGGTGCCAGCTTTCTTTATTACCAAATCGTACCACTCCTCTTCCATGGAGTACCTTTAGATCACTCGGTCTCCAAACTTGAATTCTATGTGGCTTACGTTCTCTTATCAGCATAGCTGTGTTGGCGAATTCCGTAGCCGTTTTTAGTCTTTCCTTAATCTGAAAAATCTTTTATGTCGTTTCTTGCACAAGTTCTGATCCAATAAGCTGACTTTCTCCTACTTCAGTCCATATCACAGGGGATCTACATTTCCGCCCGTACAGAGCCTCGAATGGCGCGTACTTAATGCTCGCGTGGTTCCTGTGTATTATAAGAAAAATCAACCAATGGATAGTGAGCATCCCACCTGCCACCAAAATCCATACACAAGCTCGAAAATATCTTCCAACGTCTGAATAGTTAAGCTCACTCTGACCGTCGGTTCTCATGGTGTGGTAGCCGTAATCATGTTGTAGTTTTTTGTACCCAACGCTTCCTGAAGAGCTTGCCATAGTGTGACGCGAATTCATCCATCCGGTCTGAATGATTATCACTGGAACACAATGTCTTGCTACGATTTCGTTGATATAAATTCTTGCCAGCTTCTCCGTTTTGTAATCTTCACGAATGGTAAGAAGTGGACGACTTGGTCATCTTATCCACAATGACCTAAAATGCATCATAACCCACCCTGCTTCTAGGCACTTTGTGACTATTGTCAATTATTATCTTCTCCAATTTCCACTCAGGGATTTAGGTTGCTGAAGAAATCCTGAGGGTTTTTGATGTTCGGCTTTAATCTTAGAACACGTAAGACATCTGCTAACGTACTCAGCAATGTCTCTCTTCATACCAGGCCACCAATACAAGTCTCTCAGATCATAGTACATCTTATCCGCACCCGGATGTACTGAATATCTAGAAGTATGAGCTTCATCCATGATCAATTTCCTTACACCACCAACTGATGGAATCCAGATACGATCAAAGAAGTAAATTTCACCATCATCTCGTTGCTCAAAGTGTCTTTCTAATCCTCTTAGCCATTCAGTTGGGGCTTTGAGATCCTTGGAAGCTTCGCTCTGTGCTTCCAAAATCTTAGTCTTAAGTCCAGAATGAATAGTAATACTCATAGCACGTACTCGCCTTGGCTTGAGCCTTTCCTTTCTACTCAAGGCATCTGCCACCACGTTCGCCTTGCCCGGGTGGTATTTGATCTCACACTCGTAGTCACTGAGTAGCTCGATCCACCGCCTTTGGCGCATATTTAAATCTTTCTGGTCAAATATGTACTGGAGACTCTTGTGGTCAGTGTAGATAACACTTTTTGTCCCATAAAGATAATGTCTCCAGATTTTAAGGGCGAACACCACTGCACCCAATTCCAGGTCGTGGGTGGTATAATTTTTCTCATGCTTCTTTAACTGTCTTGACGCATATGCTATCACTTTGCCCCGCTGCATCAGCACGCTCCCAAAACCTTGTTTTGATGCATCACAATAGACCACAAAGTCGTCTGGTCCATCGGGGAGTGCTAACACTGGAGCATTGCATAGCTTCTCCTTCAGAATGCGGAAAGCTTCATCTTGTTCATTGCCCCACACATATGTCTTATTCTTTTGAGTCAACAGGGTGAGGGGCTTTGCAATCTTGGAGAAATTCTCAATAAATCTCCGGTAGTAACCCGCCAAGCCTAAAAATGAACGGATTTCAGTTGACGATTCAGGAGTCTTCCAGTTCTTGACCGACTCAACCTTGCTAGGATCCACGTGGATACCGTCACAGTTGACCACATGTCCTAGGAACTGGACTTCCTGTAACCAAAATTCGCACTTTGAAAATTTGGCATATAACTTCTCTTTCTTGAGTAAGTCTAAAATCGTCTTCAGGTGGACTTCATGCTCTTCTTCTGACTTTGAGTAGATTAAGATGTCGTCAATGAACACAATTACGAATTTGTCCAGATATGGTTTGCAGACGCGGTTCATTAAGTCCATAAATATTGCTGGTGCGTTTGTCAGCCCAAATGGCATGACTGTGAACTCAAAATGCCCATATCGGGTTCTAAACGCGGTCTTCGGTATATCTTCCTCTCGGACTCTCAACTGATGATATCCTGAGCGAAGATCTATCTTTGAGATACAACACGTACCTTGTAATTGATCAAATAAGTCGTCAATTCTGGGAAGAGGATAGCGGTTTTATATAGGCAACTTATTTAATTCCCTATAGTCAATACACATTCTTATCGCACCATCTTTCTTCTTAACAAAAAGAATGGGTGCTCCCCATGGAGAGTGACTAGGTCGAATGAAGCCCTTTTCTTGAAGCTCTTTTAGTTGGTTCGACAACTCTAGCATCTCTGACGGAGCTAATCGGTATGGCGATTTAACAACTGGCGACGCGCCTGGAATCAGATCAATGCGGAATTCTATCTCACGCACAGGAGGTAATCCTGACAGATCATCTGGAAATACCTCAGGGGAGTCTCGGACAACCTGAATGTCATCAAGCTTTTTCTCATCAGCCTTGATACACGCAAGTGATCCAGGATCCTTTTCCGGCCTCTCGCCTTGGACTTCAAGAGTCTCGCCATTCGAAAGAGGAATACAGACAATCTTTTCATAACAATCTATGACAGCTCGGTGGTATGACAACCAGTCCATGCCAACAATGACATCAAAACTTCCTAGTCGGGTCGGGAGTAGGTCAATTTTGAACACGTGATTAAGCAAGACTAAGGTACAACCTCGTAAAACAGTGTTGGTACTAACCACCTTTCCATCTGCTAACTCTACTTCATAACTAGTATTTAAAGCGGTTGGGGCAATATCAATAAAAGGTGTAAACGCAGAAGATACAAAACTCTTCTCTGCACCAAAATCAAAGAGGATACAAGCGTAGTGATCATTAAGAAGAAACGTACCCGTGACCACATTCGGATTCTGCTGCGAATTTTCAACCACCACGTAAGCTCTCGCACGAGCTCCCTCATTATGTTGGTTCCCTACCTTAGGACACTAGTTCTTAAGATGTCATTTCTCACCACACCCATAACACGTCGCATTCTGTAGGAAATCATTACATGCACCTAGAAGTATAGCTCTACAATCCTTCTCCAGATTACCAGTTCTTTGGTACTTCTGACACTTTGGAGGGCATCGCCCACTATGATGAAAGTTGCAACGGCCACACTTTGGTAGATTGTAAAACCTAAAAATCTCAATAAGAGTAAAATGACCAAAATGCCCCTAATGAAAGAAAAATGCATAAAAGCTTAAATAAATTCATTTAAGTGTTAGAAATTATGAAAATACAAAATATGGCAATTATAAAATTTTGCAAGAATAAAATACCTTATGTTATACAAGAAAAATAATTAATAATTATTTATATATAATTATGCCGAATTTCAACCAGTTCACGGGCCATGTTGATGGCATCATGCAGAATTGCAGGCTTAGAAGAAGTGATGTTTCCTTTGATTCTTTCAGGAAACCCACGAGTGTACCTTTCAATCTTCTTCTTTTCAGTGGGCACCAATTTAGGACACATAAAGGCCAACTCATGGAAATGAATGTTGTATGCCTCAATGTCGTCTCCTTTCAGAGTCAAAGTCCAGAGCTCTTGCTCCATCCTTTGGAGTTTAGTTGCTGGGCAGTATTCCGTAGTCATCATCATCTTGAATTCAGTCCATGGAATATGGATTAGCATTGACGAGCCCTAAGGTGTGCACATTCCCATTCCACCATGTTAACGCACGACCCTCGAAAGTACTAGCAGCAAACATAACCTTTCGTTCTTCAGTCACCTTGCAAGTTTCAAACCACATGCTCAACCCTTTTCTATCCAACCCCTTAACCCAACAACACCTCTGTTCCCATTAAAAGTGGTGAGGTATCCATTCATAAAAGTCTTGATGGCGAACAAAAACCATGCACATTCATCAGTACCTCCAGCATTCCAGGGTTTCTCCTGAACTTCCAGCACTATTAGAATAGCCCTAGACTTTTCTATTCTCCAATAGCTTTAGGCCACACGCTTTTTCCACCAACTACTTCTTAATATATATCTTTTTTTCTATCTTCTGGGCGGATTATTCTGTCAAAATACAAGATATAAAATCCGGTAAGAATTTGGTAAAGAGTACATTGAGTCGAGTATATGATACTTAACCGAGAAAATAAGAGTTCTATAATAATACACTGATATTAACA
This sequence comes from Tanacetum coccineum, assembly GCA_026074375.1. Lineage (NCBI taxonomy): Eukaryota > Viridiplantae > Streptophyta > Magnoliopsida > Asterales > Asteraceae > Tanacetum > Tanacetum coccineum. The sequence goes on from BQNB010010889.1 coordinate 31,991, forward strand.
GAATGGTCAATATTTTATATAATTCGACCGAACTACGAATGAATATAATACGCTAAATAGATAGACATAAAGGATCGAATTTAAACCAAGTATACATATATCAAATATATAATACAACATGATAATCAGAAGAGCAAGTAAAGATCAGGAAAGCGCGCTCAGGATATCAAATCATCGATGAAGGAATTTGTATTTTTGAAATGAAAGAACAAGAAAATCTGGAAAAATTTGGTTTATAGAACTAGGTTTTGAAAATGACCCAGTTCCCTATAACCTTGGCTCTTGATACCAATCTGTAACACCTCCAAAAATCCTGGTATGCAGCAGAATGGTAACAATGGGGTGCTACGTCAAAGGTACAACAATCAAGATAATAGGAAACTACCTGAAATGGAACGTTTAAGATAAATTTCATTCGACGGCCACTATAGCAAAATATCAGAGTTCATACATTAGGTCCCATATGTTTTAAAAGTCATAAACATTTCCACATACGTTCTTAATTAAACAAAAGCTTCGTAATACCAAAAGATGACATAAGTTTTTATAAGATAAAGTTGCATCGAATTTAAATAAACACATAATCCATCTTCATTGATATCCATCACGGCTCCCATCCAAGCTTATACCTTAGGACCTGAAATTAAACATGCTAAAAGTCAACACAACGGTTGGTGAATTCATAAGGTTTATGGGGGAGGGGGTGGGAAGGGGGGTGAGTGGGGGGGGGGGGGGGGGGGGGGGGTGGGGGGGTGAGGGGGGGGGGGGGGGGGAGGGTGGGGGGGGGGGGGGGGGGGATGGGGGGGAGGGGGGGGGGGGGGGGGGGGTGGGGGGGGGGGGAGGGGGTTGGGGGGGGGGGGGGTTAATGGTAGTTTGTAATAGGGTACTGTAAAAGTGTGGATCTATAAGATTTAATAATGGTAGAGACAATATGAAACAAATTTAGTAGTCCAAAAACATGTATTATTGCACTAAGCTCATGACCCTGAAAGCTTAAATGTTGTCTGCCTCAAACAGGTAGTGTGTCTGCCAAAACAGCCTACAGTTCTCTAAATGTTTAATGCACCAAGATCAACTTGTGACCATAAATTCCAGTGGGATTGGTTAGTCCCGATAGATCTATCCTCAACACTACGCTCCCTATGAATAGCAATTGACGTTTCATGATCTTAGGGCACTTAGATGGAACTGTGGTAACTTAGCAATATTCTGGATAGCAACAGTTTAGAACCCGTTTGTCGTAGTAAAACAAGCATGTATTTCACCTCGTAGAGTTTGTAAAACAAGTAGATAGAAAAAAGGGGGCTATGAACTCACCTCGAGTGAATGGTAATCAACATGTATTCACAATAGAAAATGCGTCACCTTACGTGATCGAATGCAACTAATCCAATATAGTCGTATAAGTACTAAACACTTTTGATTATTTATAGTCCGTATAGCTCATCATACTATCTTAGGCTACTCATAATTAAGAGGGTAATGTAGTAACGGTATGAGGACTAGACAACTTTAATCATAAAACCCAACCAACCTCGTCATACGCCACCACAACCGAAGAGGCCCTCATTAGAAACTCCCTATAATATTGTACTTGATTAAACTAATACCACATATAATTTTATATAGCTACACCACCATTTCCCCCCCCCCCTAATTGTTTTTTAGTGAAATCATAATTTATAAAGTAAAAACGTTTATAATATACTTAGTAAAGCTGGCACAACTTTCTCAGTTTAAGTCCGTTCTTTCGTTTCTTACGTCCACGCCTTCGTATTAAACGAGTTTTATCCAAAATATAACATTTCAAAATCTGATTTTACTGATGAATAGTGGATTTTTTACTGTTTCATAACAGTTATATATTTATTTTTATAGATTAGTTATCGTAAATCTCGTAACTTATTTCGTTTTTAACTCTAATTATAGCGATTCCTTTCGAGCAAACACTCTTCGTATTTAAAAGTTAAAATCGATTTATTGATGTTTTTAAAGTATAAGTTTCTGTGGTGTAATAGTACTTTTAGTCAAAATAGTTTTATAAAAGTATAAAAATATAATTTAAACGTAAACTTGAAATCGGCGTATCTTTTCGTTTAAAATCAGTTTTTCGAGTTTTCCTTATCATTTTGGAATCGCCATGAGGCGTACTATCTTTTAAGAACAGGTAGGCGCTGTTCCAAGTCAACCAAAACAGCCCCTTTGTAATACTTATACATATCCATTTTTTATAACTTGTTTTATATACCTTTTAACTTAATAATTTACCACAAGTTTTCCAAGACTTATTATATACTTGTCTTACATATAATAGAGTCCAAGATCCATATTGTGTCCATGAGTTCCAAAGTATCAAGTCCTTAACAAGGCTTAAAAACCTTAAACTTTCTTAAGTAACTTTAAATTACAAGTTTATACTACATATACATGTTTACACTAGGAATAAACAACAAGTTACAATACTTAATATCCATTATTTCATGAATATTATCAACCTCGTAAACATATGTAAAAAATGTTTCAAAACCATGAAACAAGTAGAAATATGTTTTACATGTTTTAAAGTATTCGTTAAATGTGATAATTGCTAAATATAACATATAAACACATAAAAAGATAACTAAATAAAATACCTAAAGGTTTCTAGATACCTTAGAATGATGTAATCTGGAAAACAACCCTTAACTCTAAACCCGTTGTTAGATGTAAACCCAAGCTTGCAAGATTTGAAACCCTAATTAACCAAGATAACCCTAACTTCCTTTTTCTTGCTAAACACTTGTTAAAATGTAACCAAACCTTCAAACCATCTTAGTAGGTCTTAGATATGATGTAGGAATATGAGTAAGTGTTGTAAATAACATTTTGTATTTGGATTTGGTGGTGGTTTGATGTTGGGGCGTGTGTTTTTAGAGAACATAGGGATATATGTTGAAGTTTTTCTTGTGCAATTAGAAGTGTGGTGAGTTTACTTACTAGTGCAAAAGCCTTTTATAGTTCCCATAAGACTATTCAAAGAAACACATGAGAGAATTAAGGATTCTTTGGTAAGACTTGTGAAAGTCTTTAGGTTTTTAATGACTTGGTTCCCTAAAATAGAAACATCTCAGAAATTTAGGGAATGAATTGGACTAGCTAATATCTTATTTTCAAAATGAAAGTATTACTTGCTAGTATAAGTTGGTAACTTAAACATATTGTATAATTTTTAAAGTGTATGTATTGGGATTAATTATTTCATGGTAAATACAGCTCAAGTGATGAATGTAGGTAAATGTTTTATAAAACTTTGAGCATCTGTAATAAACATAAGTATTTGTTGAAGCGTAGATAATTTTGCTGGTTCTGGAAGTGCTTAAAACGTAACTTTATAACGAAACGTAAACGATAGTACGGAACCAATAAAAAAAATAAAACATAAAAAAAAGTTGATTATTACTTTAGAATAATAATAAAATGATTTCTTTTACATTACGTAAACTTAAATTCGTTTGTATCCGTTTACGCTAATTTGTTGATTTTAAGGTTTTACGCGATTTAACTATATAATAAGAATTAAAGTAAACGCGTACGAGAAAAAAAAATAATTAGTGAAATATATGACGTCGTAAATGACCTGAAAATACGAAATGTTACAAAAAACAAGGAGAAAATGACCGAAATACCCTCGCAAAGTTTTGAAAACCGAACACAACGCGTGCCGACACAAAAATAATTAAAATTTAAATTATAAATTTCACTTTTATTAAATAAGTAATATTAATAAAATTATTTTACATTTTATTGAAAAACGTTTGTTCAAAAACGCGAATGCTCAAATTAAGTTTTATTTTTACGGACAAAGTTTGCCAGTGATACCCCGTTGACTACACAAAATAAATAATAATCATTTTAAATATATTTTATAAAAACAATTATTAAATATAGTCATGTAAATACTCATTTTCGTAAGAAAAACTATTTGGAAAACAATGGCGCAACTTTCGTGTTTTAAATCATCCGTTAACTAGCCCAAACGAGTCCCGAACCATTAGTTATCAAAAATTACACTCTTGGACATTCTAGTAATATTTACAACTTTAACCTTGATCTATTGGGCACTTGTCACTTCATTTGATAACTTTTGGGTATATAAACTAAAGTGCTAGGGTTTCATCTCATTATAACCCTAGCCACACTCCTCCCCTCTCCCCTTTTTCTGGCGCCGCTCAGGCGAGTCTCCGGCCAACCCACCAGCCGCCACCACCACTTCTACCGCCACCCTCACCACCATCGTGGCCATCTCAACCACGCCACCACCTCGATGTTATCACCTCGACACCATCACCACCATATCACCATCTTCGCAGCCCCACCACCACGGCTGCCACTCCACGACAGCCGCTGCTACCTCAGCAGCCACCATCTCCTTCACCCTTCATTCGAACACCTTCCTGCCACCATCTCCATCGCAAACACCCTTACCACCACCTCGCCACCATTTTCTATCAACACTACAAGGGTGCGTTGGTTCTACTCAGCCACCATCAGGGTGCATTGGGTTTGGCAGAATCACCACCAACGGGTGCGTTTGGCTCATCTCACCACCAAGGGTAACGTTGGTTTCTCAGAAGCACCCAAATGGTTGCGTTGGTTTTATCTGTCATCACAAAAAAAGGGTGCGGTTGGTTCTAATCAACCATTAGGGTGTCGTTTGCTTTAAAACACCAACATGGAGTGTTTGTTTCGGCTGTTTAGCACTATAGAGACATTTGGTTTAGTCAAAATAGGACGAGGATTGCTTTGTTCTCTTTAACACCAACGAAGGGTAAGTTGTTTTTAGCCGAAATCGCACCAAAGGGAAGCTTGATTTCTGGTTCCGGCACCAAAGTGGTGCTTTGGGTCAGGTTCGGCACGCAAAGTGGGGTGCGATGGATCTGGGTTTAGCATCCACGAGCGCTTTGGTTTTTTATAAACGCACAGGTGTGCGTTTGGTTGGCTGTTTAATACAAGAGGGTGTGTTTTATGGTGAGCCAGGAAACCGTAAAGGGAGTGTGTTGGTGAACAGGAAACCTTAAAGGTGTGTTTGGGTGAGTAAGAAACCGTAAGGGTGTTGTTTGGTTTGACCAGAAACAGCCACGAGGGTTGTATGGTTTGGCTGCAAAACACTGTTTAAGGGTGCGTTTGGTTTATATAAATCGACTAATCAATATATCATAAGATTTCATAAATATAAAACTGGATTAAATGGTGATAAATGGTTAAATAAATGTGTTAATTATTATTTTTGTTGTTTAACAGCGTATGTTTGGTTATACTTGTTTTGATTTGTTTAAGTCGTTTAGATATATATTGAAGTATTTTGCAACACGGATTGATTAAAAAGGGGAAAACATTGAAATTTATAAATGTGGGGAAACGACGTACAAACGAATATGTCCATGTCAAAATATATAAATTTCTATACTTAGTACTATTTACTAATAATTCTATCATTTTTAGAAACTCCGATAAAGGAAACGAAAATAGAATAGTACTTAAGATGTTTAATTTGTAAATTTATAATAACCCGACAACAAAACTGAAACTATAACTTTTTCAAAGAGACAACCTTTTTAGCAAAAAAAAGTAGACGAAATACTAATTATAAAAAATATTTTATAATTCCCCAGACTAGAATGGAAAATCACAACTTGTAAAAGATTTACAAAGAACACTTTAATAAATTCGTAACGTTAAATGTGTGATTACTTTTATGCAAGAACTTTCTATATTTAAATTGGGTGATTTACGACACTAAACTTACTGTCCGAAATATTTTTGTTTCAATTATTTTCTCGCGTTTCTTATATAATACTTGCAAAGTATTATATACCTCGATTATTTATTTGATTGGTTTTCCTTGTTATATAATTCACTGTATGAATTATATACTTGTTTATTTGTCATATGTAATATATACGGAATATATTACATACCTTGTGTTTACTTTTCGATTTATTTTATTTAACCAACCACCAAACTATTACAACTTAAAAATCTAAATCTTTATCAACGTGTCGCGTTGATGTACTCATCCATCGGAAAACCCCAATTCATCATCATAAAGTAGTGGGACTTAGCCGTTAAGATAAACCGCAACTCCTTGGTTGAGCCTTTCCGGTTTTCGTTTATGTTGTGCTTAATATGTACACTTCTGCCAATCGTATCTCATCATCGAGGTGATTTAGAGCCTCATCTTCACTTGTTTTACAATTTCTTTCACAAATCTCGGGGAGAACACATGCTCATTACAAATTGTTTTACACATTCATTAACAATCTCTTTTTACATATTTTACAATCTCTATTACATACTTGATTGCAGTACATGAATTTCATAACTTGGTAAATACCGTTTACAAAATTGTTTAACATACCAATTACAAACTCGGTTACTTAGATTGATATCACAAACTTCTTTCTACTTATAGATTTGAAGTATTTAAAAGTTGTTTATGAATAACAACGGTTATTTCTTTATTGATCACAAGTGTTTTTGTAAGTCATCATCCTGATTACGTGTTGCCTAATACGTTTAACACCCTCTTTTGCCCGAACTATCATGAACCATCAATTGCTTGACCGACTACACTGGTTAAGTAAGCGTGAATGTTATAAATAGATCTATGGACCTATACCTTATCCGGCGTGAGTAGCGCTCTCTAACCACGGGTTCTCTATAAACGGATATATAACATGGTCAAATCTCATGGTTGTCTTTGTCCACACGGTAGGGCCAGAATATAATTGGCATATTATATACCACACAAAATTAGCTTCGGTGTCATGAGGCTTAGCGCAACAGTAGATACATTTTTATGTGATACTGTCTCTTTAATAGTAGTCACATACATTTTGGAATTCTGTGCCCACATATACTTTTGTTGAACATACTGATTACTAACACATATCATTAAACTGTGGTGAAGCAGTAGACACTATACTTTTTCCGTTCTACATTTAACACTTACTAGTTATTGGCGACTATTATAAGGAATTGAAAATGGTTATGCATACTTTATAAATCATTTGATTCACAAACGTTTATACTTACAAAAATCTATGAACTCACCAACTTTATGTTGACATTTTTAAGCATGTTTTCTCAGGTGAATAGATGCTTAGCTTACTTGATGTGCATTGGAGTCTAAATTGACAAGATTTCATTCATGGATTTCTACTTACATACAAATGATCAAATCTCGTTGTAAATTCTTTCAAGCTTTCATTGTGATGCTATTATGGGACAAATGTTATAATCATTTCAAGAAAATCAACGAATTACTTTTCATACGACACATCTAGAGGTCCGTTCCACATTGTATCTTGTGCTGTTTTATTATGAAAGTAACACCACCGAACATATTTTCGTTAACTACACATTATTGGGAGTTGTTACAATTGTAATCATAGCACTGGTTTATAACAAACTAGGTTTGCATAATTTACCCTAGAGTAAAACCGTTTTTTTCACAAACATTGCATCACATCAAACATTTTCAAAGTGCATACACACTACTTGCTTACATTACTTGTTACAATTAAGTGCTTACATGACATACATATGTATAATATATATATGCTTACATCCCTTTACGTATATCGGACATTTATTATATAAGAGTAATTTAAATAAAAATACTAAGAACATTCTTTAGACATGTAATTACACATGGTCACTCATTTTATTCCTTAGACATTGTGAGTTGCACAATGGTCTCGAACTTTGTCCTCAGAACATTGTAAGTTTTACAATAGCCTCAAAACGTTTTTCATAACCTTATAACATTAACGTTATAAACGAAACCCTCACATTTTTGTTTTCATGAATATATGTATGATCTAAGTACTAGCAAGTCTTTGTAAGGGCGGGACATGTAATATGTAGGATTAATACCATATTTGCTTATGGTAATCACGTTCATAAAGACCTTTTCTATTACTATAACCGTAAACTCATGCAAACTATTTTAAACTAGTCATTTCCCACTCCTGATTGTTTACTCTCCGTCTCTGAATACGAGTTTTAAACACTCGTCCCATGCTTATTAGAACAACTACATTGCCATGTTATCCACCACCTTGAAGGTTATGTAAGTACGCATATTGCATCAGAAATTATTAAGTAGGAAGGATTTAAAATCCTCTTATTTAAAGGATTGGATAAGCCTCTTCAATTAAATAAATAAATTTGTAAATCACCGTGAACTATAAGTTTTATTATTTCTTACTTACATACATTTGATGCTTCTCTATGTAAATAAGGAATATAAATAGTGGGCATAAATGGTGTTCAATATGACACGAGTATGAACTTGAACCCAATAATCACTGGAATCCGTCGAAAAGGTCTAGAAACACAATCGTGTCTTACCACTCAGCAGAATCATAACGCCTCACTTGAACTACATGATCTCGTTCTTAAGTTATTACTTTTACCGTTACAAATCCTTACAATCACGAACTGTTTGTGGAGCTAAACAGACTTGTTACACTCCTAAAACTTGAGCTAATGGACTTAGTTCAACCTCGAACTAACAGACTAAGTACAATATTCCATTTGTTTGAACTTTATTTCTAGAAATTTTTTTCTCAAAATGTCCTCACTCTTGCATCCGCATCACCATTTGAGTTATAAGTTATTGTCGTTAAGGTTGCTGTGTTGGGTCCCTGGATCGGTCCCGACTTTACAACTTTATCCAATAGGTAATGCAACCCCCCCTTAAACCAGATTAACACCTATCTGATCGAAAGAGATAGTCAAACTATCCATTTCGGGCCACTAGTACGAAGACTTAGGTCGCGATACATCCTGGTAACTGGCCATAGTAAGTAGAATACTTACATCCATAGCCTCGTCGTTATTAAATCATCTGAACATTACAGATATCAGAAACGAGACTCCTCCGTGAACTTTAAAACATATACAAACAACTCACGCGACTAAACCTTTTCTCCTTTCGATGCTTTTGACTATTAAGAGACCGCATCTTTATAACGCGTTTATGTCAATCATAAAACCTGTAATGATATTTTTTTTGAGATACCTATTTTGATAGGTTTAAATATCCTGGTCAAACCTAGCCAAAATTTTTGGTATGTTGAGAAGTGTCGAAACATCTAATTTTGCTGACTAAAGTTATTCAACGCCATGTTTACAAAACAGTTATTAATCCTAAATTCATTTCTTGGTCCACACAAAGTTGACAAGAATCGAATCCTGGACGGGGATTCCTTAAGGGTTAGGTTTACTGTATCAACCGCAATTTTTCCGAAATTTAAATGACTATTTTAACACCTTTGACTTTTCGTCCGCGTTGACTTTGACTTTTGATCTTTTATTGTCACAATACAAAACGATTACCACCGCGTAACCGTAATTTTTTCGGACATATTTAAAATGATAAATCAATATATATATACATATCTCTCATGTGCAAATTATTTGACTTTGAAAACGCGAAGATATATAGTATTCCTAATTACTTATCAAAAAACATAACCCAGCTAAATCACATTTTCACGACTCGGACTCTAAAGCAATTTGATGTAAAACGACATTCCGGGCAACTTTTTAGTTTTGCCCGAGACCCAAAAACAAGCAGAAAATGACAGAAATACCCTCGCAAAGTTTTGAAAACCGAACACAACGCGTGCCGACACAAAAATAATTAAATTTATATTTAATTATCACTTTTTATTAAATAAATATATTTAATAAAATTATTTTACATTTTATTCAAAAACATTTGTTCAAAAACGCGAATGCTCAAATTAAGTTTTATTTTTACGGACAAAGTTTGCCAGTGATAGCCGTTGACTACACAAAATAAATAATAATCATTTTAAATATATTTTATAAAAACATTTATGAAATAATAGTCATGTAAATACTCATTTTCGTAGGAAAAACAATGGCGCAACTTTCGTGTTTTAAATCATCCGTTAACTAGCCCAAACGAGTCCCGAACCATTAGTTATCAAAAATTACACTCTTGGTCCTTCTAGTAATATTTACAACATTAACCTTGATCTATTGGGCACTTGTCACTTCATTTTATAACTTTTGGGTATATAAACTAAAGTGTTAGGGTTTCATCTCATTATAACCCTAGCCACACTCCTCCCCTCTCCCTTTTTTCCGGTGCCGCTACGGCGTGTCTTCGGCCAACCCACCAGCCGACACCACCATTTCTACCACCACCCTCACCACCATCGTGGCCATCTCAACCACGCCACTACCTCGCTGTCATCACCTCGACACCATCACCACCATATCACCATCTTCGCAGCCCCACCACCACGGCTGCCACTCCACGACAGCCGCTGCTACCTCAGCAGCCACCATCTCTTTCACCCTTCATTTGAACACCCCCCACCACCATCACCACCACAGCCACCCTTACCACCACCTCGCCACCATCTTCTATCAACACCACAAAGGTGCGTTTGGTTGTAACAGCACCAACAAGGGTGCGTTGGTTCTGCTCAGCCACCATCACGGTGCGTTGGGTTTGTCAGAATCACCATCAAGGGCGCGTTTGGCTCGTCTCAGCCCACCAAGGGTGCGATGGGTTTCTCAGGCACCCAAAAGGGTGCGTTGGTTTTATCTGTCACAAAAAAGGGTGCGTTTGGTTGTTAAATCAACCCATTAGGGTGCGTTTGCTTTAAAAACAACATATGGTGTGTTTGTTTCGCTGTTTAGCAGCATAGAGTGTGTTTGGTTTAGTCAAAACAGCACCGAGGGTGTGTTTGGTTCTCTTAACACCACGAAGGGTAAGTTGGTTTAGCCGAAACCGCACCAAAGGGTGCGTTTGGGTCGGGGTATTTGCACCAAAAGGTGAGCTTTGTATATGTGGTTTTAGCACCACGAGTGCGTTTGGTTTCTTAGAAACGCAAATGGGGTGCGTTTGGTTGGCTGTTTAACAACAAGGGGTGTGTTGGGGTGAGCAAGAAACCGTAAAGGGTGTGTTTGGGTGAGCAGGAAACTGTAAAGGGTGTGTTTGGGTGAGCAGGAAACCGTAAGGGTGTGTTTGGTTTGACAGAAACGCCACGAGGATGTGTTTGGTTTGCTGCGAAACAGCCGTTAGGGTGCATTTGGTTTATATAAATTCGAGCTAATGCAATAATCATAAGATTCATAATATAAAACCCGGATTAATGGTGTTAAATGGTTTAAATAAATTGTTAATTATTATTTTTCGTATTTAAACAGTCGTTAAGTTGTGCTTGGTTTATAACATGTTTTGATATTGTTTATAGTTTCGTTTAGATATATATTGAAGTATTTTGCAACACATATTGATTAAAAAGAGGAAAACATTGAAATTTATAAATGTGGGGAAACGACGTACAAACGAATATGTCATGTCGAAAATTATATAAATTTCTATACTTAGTAATTTTCAGTATAATTTCTATTATTTTAGAAACCCGATAAAAGGATGAAAATATATACTCTTAAGATGTTTAATTTGTAATTTTATAATAACCCGACAACAAACGAAAACTATACTTTTTCAAACAATACATGCCTTTTCAGCTAAAAGGGATGAGAACAAATTACTAATTTATAAAATATTATTTTATAAATTTCCGACTAGAAGGTAAAATCCCAACTTTTGTAAAAGATTTACAAGCATCGTTTATATGATTCGTAACTTTAAAACGTATGTTTACTTTTATGCAAGAACTTTCTATTAATTAAATTGGTGATTTACGAACACGTGTCGAAATATTTTGTTTAAAAAATTATTTTCCTTCTCATGGCGTTCTTAGATAATACTTGCAAAGTATTATAACCTCGATTATTTATTTTGATTTGGTTTTCCCTGCTATATAATTCACTGTAAGAATTAGAATACTTGTTTATTTTTCATATGTAATATATACGGAATATACAACATACTTTGTGTTTACTTTTTGATTTATTTTATTTAACCAACCACCAAACTATTACAACTTAAAATCTTAATCTTTTATCAACGTGTCACGTTGATGTGCTCATCCATCGAAAAACCCTAATTCATCATCATAAAGTAGTGGGACTTAGCCATTAAGATAAACCGCAACTCCTTGTTCGAGCCGTTCCGGTTTCCGTTTTGTGTTTGTGCATAATAAGTACATCTATCGGCCAATACGTTCTTCATCATCAATGTGAGTTCAAGGCCCTCTTTCACTGTTTTTACAATTACTTCACAAATCTCGGTAAAATACACTGCTCATTAACAAATTGTTTACACATATCATTTATAATCTCTTTACATACTTTGATTGCCAACTTTATTTCATAACTTGTTACCATACACGGTTTACAAAAAAATTTACACCCAAATACAAACTCGGTTACATGATTGATATCACACTCTTTCTACTTATGGATTTAAGTCACTTAACAGTTGTTTATGAATACAATGGTTTATATTCTTCATTGGACACTAAGTGTTTTTGGTTATCATCTCTGTTTACGTGTTCCTAAGTATCGATTAGACCACCCTCATTGCCCCGAACTAAAAAAAGTAGAAACAAACATGAACCGTCATTGCTTTGACCCGACTGTACAGGTTAAAGTAAAGGCGAGAATGTTTAAATAGATCTATTAGGGACTAAATTATCCTATCCGGGTGAGTACGCTCACTACCCACGGGGCTCCGATAAACGTATATATAATCAAGTCAATCTCATTGGGCGTCTTGGACAAACCCGTAGGACAGAATAATAATTGGCATACTTTATGAGCGTGTTACACAAATTAGCTTCGTGGTTTCAAGACTTAAGCGCAATATAGATACATTTTTATGTTGGTATTTTTTAAAAAGATACTGTATATGCTATAGTAGATCACATACATTTTTGGAATCTTGTGGTCCACACTACTTTTGTTGAACATTTACAAATACTAAACACTTTTCATAATACTAGTGTGAAGCAGTCTGACACAACACTTTTTGGTTCTACATTTACACTTACTTTTTTGGCAACTATTATAAGGATTGAAATGGTCATGCATACGTTATAAATCTTTTGATTTCAACGTTTATACTGACAGAAATCTATGAACTCACCAACTTTATATTGACACTTTTAAGCATGTTTTTCTCATGTGAATTAGATGCTTGGCTTACTTGATGTGCATTGGAGTCTAAATTGACAAGATTTCATTCATAGATTTCTACTTACATACAAATGATTAAATCTCATTGTATAGCTTTCAAGCTTTTCATTGTGATGCAATTATGGGACAAATCTTATATCAATTTTAAGAAAATCAACGAGATTACTTTTCAAATGACACATTAGAGGTCGATCTCTGTATCATGTGCTGTGTATTATTAAGTAACACTCCCGAACATAATAACAGTTGTCGTACACATTTTTGGGTGTTACAAAGCGACATCCCAAACTTAATCTGCGTGATAAATTGAAAGATATGCTACGTCCTAGTCCCGAAGAAACTGTCTAAATCTTGATGTGGATGATCGTTACGACATAGTGTGTGGCATTGACAATGTTTACCCGACGTAATTGTCATTCGTCAACCGTGTTCCAAGACCTCACTAGGATTTGAAAGCAAACAGAAGAAACTTAATATCACCTCCAAGACAACCAGATCAAACATCTCCAAAATTAACTCCAAACACACATACAAACACCCTCAAAGGGAATCATTATCTAGACAAGTACACAAGAAACAGGTTGATGCGCTCGTATGAACTATACCAATTCAGCGACTGAGTGGACCCCCTCAAGGTCAGACGTGTGCTTCATATATTTGCTCTAACTTAGAGCTTGATTACCTGCCAAAAAGACATTGGAGTAACTTGGAAATGAAAAGGTCCCGCATCATGGTCAAGGCGATTAATAAGCTACTCTTTGAAAGAAGATTGATGCGTAATTTGGAGAAGTTTGTTGGTGGACGTGACTACGAGAATGATCTAAGGCTGCTTGAACGGACAATATGACCATGTCATATCTTGCCCTTCCATATTTTAGGTCATTTTTCCATAATTTAATAATCATGTGAATATGTATATATTAAAAATTTTATTAGTAGCTAGACTAGTATTAGGCATATATAGTGTTTGAGTACGAATTTTCTAGAATTTCTTAGTAAATTCAAAATCTTTCAAATTATCGTACTCAAACACCATATAACTACCCTCAAAAATTAGTGGTAGCATTAAATGTTCCTTTGCGCTTTTTATAATAGACATTCTTTCCCCCGAAAGCATTTATAATTGGAATCAATTGATATCCAAAATATCAAAGACTATATATATTTGATAAGGGAGAGAATGCGATTAATTATAAGGCTAAAATGTGATTTTTGAGATCTTCAAGGTAACGCTTTTCCCACAAATGCTAGCTAAACTCTTTCGATTAATCGATGCATCAATAATGAAGGTTGGGAGCAAATGGTTACGTGATTGCTGATATGTTGGAAATATTAAAAGACTCGACTATATATTACTGCATTGGAGTTATAAGGTGGTTAAGTTTAGGTATTCATTCCCATGATCCAGCCAGAACTGGAGGGATCTACCCAGGGATATTCCACTAGATAGTGTAGTAGTCCTTAGGTATGAAAAAGGAGTAAAAGTGAGAATAAGGGAAAAGTGTTCGACTGTGATGGAGCTAGACAGAACAAAACCCAACAAGTACTATTATGTACGTCTCGTTACAGCGCTGAAGGGGTTGAAGAATTAAAAAGAAAAGTTAAAGATAAAGGGAGAAAATAAAGCAGCCCCCTTATACTTAGATAGTAACCGGTTACTACCATCTGCTGTTAAGAATCACAAAGATTATGCTGAACAAAATTTGAAGAACTGACTCATGGACCCAGTGAGGCAATGCATAACCCTTACTACCACTCAAATCTCTCAAAGATTTCTGTTTCATTATCTCACGAAGATTACACGCAGTTCTATCACTTCCTTACTCCGAGTTAGTTGGTAATTGAAAAGGATGCAGTCAGCACCAGCCTTCGATCTACTAAAACCAAAGCGCACTATGAGTCTAGAGCGCAAAAGAGATCATCCCAAATAAATCTCATTAGGACGCATGTCAAAATTAGGCTTGCTAATTCACATCAAGTAATAAACAAGAAATATATAAAGAGTCCTACGCATTATCCTTGTGATATTGCCAGAACATCCGAGTGATACTTAAGTATTCATAGTGACGATGAAAATCCTTCTAGAGCCAACATCAAACAAGCTCTTGGTAGGTGACTTGTGCGATTCTATACGAATCAAGCTTGTGACAACTGGAAAGAAATGATGGTGCGATTCTATATGAATCAAACTTGTTTCAGTATATGAATTGACGATTGATGAATTTTGAAATGCTTAAAACTCTCGATGTGTCGCAAAAACACTTTAGCAAGTGACACATGTTGGGATTAAAAGCTTCTTGATTCTGTTTGGAGTTACTGTTGCTCTTATTAATGTTAATGTTGCTCAGTCAAAGTTAGTGCTGTTGGAGAATTTCAATGAAAATTATTCTAAGTGTTTAAGACTGTTGGTGAAGTTACAACTGCTAGTACACTGTTAGTACTACTAGTGTAAAGTTACTACTGCTAGAGCATATTAGTGTTGCTCGAAGACTTAGAAGAAAAACTGCTAAGTAGTTAGTACTGCTAGTACAAAAGTTACTACTGCTAGTACAAAGTTAATGCTACTTGCAGGAGTTAAATGCTGCTATTGAGAAGTTATTACTAGTTGAGTTAGTTAGTACTGCTTATTGTGATTTATATGATTATTTGTGTACAAGATATGTATAACTTATTTGTTTGAAGATTTTGATATACTAGGAAAGTATTGTAAGCCGTTTAGGACTTCCTCTGTATAAAAGAGAGGTCCTATGGCATAGAGATGATATACCTACACCAGATAAAAAAACGAGTCATTCAAAGAATTATTACATAGCTTCAAGTTTTGTAACCCCTAAATACTAATCAAAGTATGCGTATTGTTTTATTAAATAATATTGGTAGCTTTTTTTTGTTGAATTATATTTCCATAGTTTTATTATTTCATTAATAAATTCTTCTTTATGTTCATTGAATTACTGTTTCATTGATAATTCTTCTTAATATTAAAGATTAGATTCTGCATAATCTTTAATACATTCAAACAAAGTTATGTTAGATTTTTCTAATATAACTAAACCTTAAACAAGCTTAAGGAATTCGATCTATTAAAGTGGGATCAACAAGTGGTATCAGAGCTTGTTGAGAAGCTGTGAATAAGAAGAACCTATTTTTGCTAAAAGATATGGATCAAGATTCTGCACACATGGTGGCTGCATCCAAAGTTCCCATGCTCAAACCTGGTGAGTATGAGATCTGGAGGATGAGGATTGAACAATATATCCAGATGATAGACTATGCACTGTGGGAAGTCATAGAGAATGGTGCAACCTTGCCAAAAACAACAACTGTGGAAGGTGTTGTGACAGTGATGCCTATTACAACTGCTGAAGAAAAGGCTCAGAGAAGATTAGAGGTGAAAGCTAGAAGTACTTTAATGATGGGCATTCCCAATGAACATCAGTTAAAGTTTAACTCTATAAAGGATGCTAAGAAGTTGCTGGAAGCTGTTGAAAAGAGATTTGGTGGGAATGCAGCTACAAGAAAGACTCAAAGGAATCTCTTAAAGCAGCAATATGAAAACTTCACTGCTCCAAGCTCAGAGATGCTTGATCAAACTTTTGATAGGCTTCAAAAGCTTGTGAGTCAGTTGGAGCTTTTGGATGAAAAGCTTTCACAAGAAGATGTTAATCAAAAGTTATTAAGAAGTTTGTCACCTGAGTGGAACACACATGCTGTTGTGTGGAGGAATAAAGCTGATTTGGATACAATGAGCATGGATGATCTCTACAACAACCTCAAGGTGTATGAACCAGAAGTTAAAGGGATGTCTAGCTCAAGTTCAAGCACACAGAACATGGCTTTTGTGTCCTCTTCAAATAACAACACTAGCAGCACTAATGGAGCAGTTAATACTGCTCAAGCAGTTAATACTGCTCATGGAGTTTCTACTACTAGCACTCAAGTTAATGATGCTTACTTTACAAATATTGATAACTTGAGTGATGCTGTTATTTGTGCATTCTTTGCTAGTCAACCAAATAGTCCTCAACTTGTACATGAGGACTTGCAACAAATCCATCCAGATGACATGGAAGAGATGGATTTGAGATGGCAAATGGTCATGTTGACTATAAGGGCAAGAAGGTTTTTGAAGAATACAGGAAGGAAGCTTACTGTTAATGGCCATGGGACTATTGGTTTTAATAAGTTCAAAGTGGAGTGTTACAACTGTCACAAGAGGGGACATTTTGCTAGGGAGTGCAGAGCTCCAAGAAATCAAGACAACAAGAATAAGGAAATCTCAAGAAGGAGTGTGCTTGTGGAAACATCTACTTCCACATCTTTGGTGTCATGTGATGGTCTTGGTGGATATGACTGGAGTGATCAGGCAGGGAAAGGGCCTAATTATGCACTTATGACTTTCTCATCTTCAAGTCCTGACTTAGAGGGCAATCCACAAATGGATTTACAGGATCAAGGTGTGATTGATAGTGGATGCTCAAGGCACATAACAGGGAACATGTCCTATCTTACAGACTATGAAGAGATAGATGAAGGATATGTTGCTTTTGGAGGGAACCCCAAAGGAGGGAAAATCACAAGAAAAGGTACCATTAAAACTGGTAATCTAGATTTTGAAAATGTGTATTTTGTGAGAGAGTTAAAGTTTAATCTCTTTAGTGTCTCACAAATGTGTGATAAAAAGAATAGTGTTCTTTTTAATGACACTGAATATATTGTTTTATCTCCAAACTTTAAGTTAATTGATGAAAGTCAAGTTTTACTTAGAGTTCCTAGAAAGAACAATATGTATAGTGTTGATTTAAAGAACATAGTTCCTAAAGGAGGTTTAACTTGCCTTTTTGCAAAAGCCACATCTGATGAATCTAAACTTTGGCATAGAAGGCTAGGTCACTTAAATTTTAAAACCATGAATAAATTGGTTAAGGGAAATCTTGTAAGAGGTTTACCTTCCAAACTTTTTGAAAATGATCAAACCTGTGTTGCTTGTCAAAAGGGAAAGCAGCACAGAGCCTCTTGTAAGTCCAAAACAGAGAACTCAATCAGTCTTCCTTTACATTTGTTAGATTAGTCTGCATATGGACTTTGTTTGGTCCAAATATTGTAAAAGCCAAATTCAATCAACATACATTCCACCAAACACATATGAATAAATACTATTACCATTTTATACTAACTATCATACAAATGATTAGCCATCTATTTCAACTAAAATTCCTTTATAAATTTAAATAAAACTATAATCAACAAATTATAAGGTTATTATAATATAATAAAATTAACTATGACATCTGTCACGATCCTAATGTCCTCGTTAATGAGAGTGTATGTACTGCGTCGCTCGCGAATGTCCTGACGCTCATGATTGGACAGTTATGTTCTCTCGAGATCGCAGATGTGCGTGTGAGATGACGCGTTCTGTGCAGGTTAAGTTTTTGCGCGCTATGCGAGAGAATGACCTAGCAGTAGACTGTTCAATGCAAGATGTGTATATAGTAGGATTGACAGTTAAAGCATAATGAATTTGGTTAGCATTTAGAAAATCAATAATTTTCTGAAATCCATTACTTTCAGGCAGGTTTTTCCAAGAACGCGATCATGTTGTGGGTTTTAGCAAATTGTAGGGTCGACATTGTGATGGGTTTTGATGATTAACAATGAAATTGAGTTAGGGTTTACGTTTAGAGAGTGTTTGAATGATTGAAATCGAATAAAGAATCGAATGAAACCCTGAATCGAAGTATTTATAAAATCACCCTCAGCAGCATTAACTTGAACTGGCAGCACTAAATGATGCATAACAATAGTAAGTAACTCGGCAGCAGTAACTCAACAGCATCAACGTAAGCTTAGCAACATTAATATATACCAACAGTAGAAAACTTTATGACTTAGCTAGCATTAAGTTATATTACAGTTATTTAATAGCTTTAAGTTTGGAGTTTCCAGCATTAACTTCAATTTTTCCAAAAAGGACTTCTATCAATGAATTCTTCTCACAAGCTCTTTTTTAATTTTTTTTAAACTCACTGAATTCTTCATTTCTTTTGGTCTCACCAAATACTCTTTTAGTTTTTATGAACACATCTCTCTTTCTATTTTTTGCTCACATTTCTCTCTTTCTTTTCCTCACCCATTTCACACAGTTTTGTTACAATTTGCCATCAATTCCAATAGTTTTATACTGTCCTCCCACTTCAAGTGTGTAAACCTCTTGAGGAAAGGGGTTTCATTAGACTTTTTAGATGTAGTCTCAACTTAGTTGTGCCATCTTACACCCCCCAATATGGTATTTTGGCACCTAGGACCACTACCTGAACCAATTCGCTAAGGACTTGATCCATTAAGTGTTGTCATGGATTGGGTCTTAGTAATATTACCAACTATTCCTGCTCGCTTCGATGATAGAACAGAGTGGCAGCCCTTTCCATGCTGTCACCCACTCCCTTATGGAAAACCTCATCACAAACGTTTTCAGGGGACACCAGACTGAGGTACCTTAGTGTCCCAACCTCTTTTTGACTTGCCACAGTTTTAATCATGACTAACAGTTTTAAGTGTTCCTTTACCAAAAAATCTACCACCATGTGCTCCTCCCCCAAATGTAACATAACCTCCATCAAATTCCTTGAAATCTGAGAGATAAGCTATATTCCCAGTCATGTGTCTTGAGCATCCACTGTCAACAAATCCTTTATCATCCATTAGTGGCTTGCCCTGCACATAAAAAAACAAGGAAATTAGTTTCCTTTGGGGACCCAAGCCATTACTTACTTGGATCTGCCTCGTGCATCAATGTAGTTGTGTGTTTTAAAAGCAAGTGATGCACCATTAGGTTTGATAGGTCTCCAAACCCAACATGCTGAGGTCTTAACAACATTTACCCTTTTTGCCCTAACAGCATTAACTGGTTCTGTATATGACCTAGCAGTATTACCTGCTCTGGGCCTTTCAGTATGTGTTATCCCTTAATATAATCCTTATACAACAATATGCAAACCCAAATAAGCCCTTTGATGAGCCAGAAATAAGAAAGAAAAGAAAGGAAGAGAGAAAACTTGGAATGTTAGATTAAGAGAGAGAAATTGTGAGTTACAAGTGAGACAAATGCAACCAACACCCTCTTCATGTGTGGAGAGGGTTTCTTTTATACCCCTAGCCAACATGTAGGCGTATGGGCTTTTCTACTTGGGCCGGGCTTGGCATATCTTGGGCTTTGAGCCCGAAACACGGACAATATTAGATTACAATCCAAGCCCGTTTGAACCGACTAGCCTATTAAGAACAGGACTAAATTTGACTTTTATATGAACGATACATTCTTGTTTGACTTTTATAATTAAGGATACAATCCCTCCCCAATGTTGAGGTCGCTCCTTTTTTCAATCTTCTCGTACCACCTGATTACTTTCTTGTAAGGTTTGCTATGTTTTATCATGTCTCCCTGACGTTGAAAGATATGCTTTTGACGTTTAATGCTTCTGCCTTGTTTTGGTCTTGCTTGGTTGTAATAGGCTTTATTTCATTTCCATGCTTTGTGATCTTGATCACTTGAGCCTTTATCTTTTTGACTTTGGAAGTCTTGAGATCGTTATCTTGATTCATCTCCTTGATCTTGTATCATCTTTGATGATTTGACTTCCTTATCATCTTGTGCTCTTGCTCACTACATGCTCGTACTTGTTATATTATCGTGTTTGACATTGTGATTCTCGAGTCAGTCGAATCATAATGCACCTCACTGCTTTTGTCCAGAGTAAATTACCACGAGAGTGCTTTTAACTTGGCGTCTTTTGGTGATCTCTCTATTGTGATGATGCGCAGCGAAAGATTGTCGAGTGTATGCGTATATATGCTCTGTGTGGAGCTTGTGAAAGTATGTAAGTATGATAAGTAACATTCTGTTGGTGAGTGTACTAGAATACTGTCTCGTTGAAAGTAGTTACAGGCTCTATAAGACTAGTGTTGACACTCTGTATCATGGCCTATTATCATAGCGGTACTCCGACATCCTTCACTGATTAGAGATAGTGATGCTCGCTCACATTGGTAAGATATACTATTGGCATATAAGAAAGTGTGATCACGAATGGCGTTGATGTCTCATTATCGTGTTGCTCGACGTTCGCTGGTGCGGCCGTAGAGATGATAGAATGTCAGTTCACGAGCTTGTGACCCGGTGTGTATGTATGAGATAGACCATACTCTAATTATACTCTGTGAGGGTGATAGAGTAGATTCAAGAATCTCCTGGACAGGGTTTTCCAGGCTCAAACGTAGGTTCTTATAACACGGATGTAGTAGTTTTACCATGTCTGCTAGTTCTCATTACCGGAACGTCTCCAGCAGACAAACACGGTAGGAGGGAATCATATAGTGACTATCTTTCTGATTTTTTGTCGTCAATTCATTTCCCGGTACCAAATTGGCTATCCAGATTTTCACAAGCTCGATTCATATAGAGTCTTGCAAGTCACCTTCCAAAGAGTTGTTTGATGTTGGCTAAAGCTAGGATTTCCGTATTCACTTGTGAATACTTAAGTCATCACTCAGATGTTTGGCAAGATCTCAAGGATAATGCGTAGGAACTCTTTGTACAACTTGTGAACTTATGGTGTCCAGCAAGAGTTTTTTGAAATTGTGTCTTATGAGGATTTATAATTTGATCTCTTCTTGGATCTAGACTCGATTTGTACACTTTGGTTTTTAGTAATCGGAGGCTGGAGCAGACTGCCACCTATTCATATCAACAATTCTCGGTGTTGAGATGTCAAAGATAACGTGTGGTATCTCCGTGACAAATGTGACAAGTTTCACTTTTGAGGAGAAAACCCCGAAATGGTGGGAAGGGTTGTGCATTGCATTCACGTGGTCCTTGATGTGTCTTCAATATCAACAATCTTCTTGTGTTTTGTTAGATTATGTTTTGACCCGGTTGCTGCCTCTAAGTGCGTTTGGAGGTGCGTTGTGTTCACTCTCTTATGAGTCTTGCCTGACATCGCTTTGCTAGCGGAAGGATAAGTGCTATGCGAGCACCGCGAGTCTCGTATTTCGCGTTGAGGACAAGATAGAGATAACATAGAGAGATAGAACTGAGCGAGTAGAGTCGATTAGATGTGGTTAGTAGTAGGTTGCTCTAGTCTATTGAGCTGTGTCTTGGTGATCCTGATGTAGCACAGTCTTGTCACTACTGTACCACAGATACATCGTAGGATCTGGCTATTTCTAACTATGGAGTGTCCTTGGGTTGTTCCCTCACGGTGCTGGTGGTGCGGATGACTGATTTCCTAACCTAACCACCTTATGACTTCAGAATCGTCGTGAAATTAATAGGTTGTTGGGTATGAGATCGAACCATAAAACCATTTTCTGACATTGTTATTTTCAAATACTCCCCCTACACATGTGCTCGAGATTCAAAATTGTTTAGCACATGAAGAAAAGAGTTGCACTTAGAGTCTTAAAGATCACATTCGTCTATAACATATTTTAATCACATTTTCTCCCCTTATTTTAAATAATAAAACACTTAGTATTAGAAATACCAATTGATTAAAATTTGACATGAAAAATTCCACGGGGAGAAAAATTATACCACGATATTGCATGAATTCATTTTTCAGATTGCTCCCCTTCAACAGTATATGTGGGATACCAATATTTATTAAAACTTGACATTGGAATGAAAGGAGAGAAGATCGATCCGAGATATGCTATCTGCAGAGACGTGTATTAGTCAGTGACAATATGACGGAGGTGATTGGACGTGCCTGTAGTTGATATATAGAGTTGCTCTGAGAAGAAGCTAAGTTGACATTGTGTGTGTGTTATAAGAGTCAAGTAGAAGAAGGCTCAGTATGAGATGGTGTCATAATGTGTCATCAAAAGAATGTAGTGAGTTTCGTGAGCGACATGTACACCCGTATGTGGTAGCTAAGTTTGGATGACGCATGTGGGCCCTAGTCACGTCTGTTAGAGAAGATAGGCTCGCTGTCGTGTGTACGTAGAGAACAGATTGGCACTTCTCGCTTAATAGGCCAACTTGTTATGCAAGGTAGAGATTGTCATCCTTAGAGAGTATCAGTGCTGTGTCTGACTGAAGACTAGTAAAGTGTGCTATGGAATAGTAGAGAAGACAGTAGTGTTGAAAGGAGGAGGGTGATGTATCCCTCGATCATTCAGAGAGTTGTGTTCTATTAGTTAGCACTCATCGTCGTTTTGGACAGAATACGTCAAACGAAGAATGCTCTCATTACGTGTAGTAATCACTAAAGAGTTCTCTGTAGAAGCTTTGAAAGGTTCTCTGAGTGTGTTGGATCATAAAGTCGGGCTCAGTACGAGAAGTTAGTGTGAGGGATCAGAGCACTCTGAGGTGTGGAGACTTAGATCGATCTATGATATGAGTGATTAGTTGGTAGAATAGCTGTCAATGAGAGGCGCGTGAAGAGACAGATATCGCATCATATGTATGTACATGCGGGACTGAGTTATGCATCTAGTAACTCTGAGAGACACATATGTTGCAGTGTAGAGTGAAAAGCAAAGAGGTGAAGCTAATGAGGCAGTGTTTGTGTGTGGCATTGAAACTCAGGTCGAATTAGTCAGGTGATAGAATAACATCAGAGACGCTGAGAACTATCATTTGTGATCCAAATATTGCCGTGCTGATTGAATGATCTCGTTTCTAGGTACGTAAAATGTTTTCAGTTACGATGAGACATGTCGAAGATTTTTTATGGGTATTTTTGTGAAATTTTTCTGAGTTTATTATGTTGTTTTTCTTTTGTTGTTTTATTTTTTGTATTTTCTTTTCAAAACATTTTTATATAATAAAAATAAGAGAGAATAAATAAATTTTACTCAAATTGATGTTTGATGGATCAAGCAGATTATTGTGCCTAAACCTTCAGTTCATCTGGGAGTCAAACCATCTCATACCGAGTGTCTGCATGATACTTAACCTACCTTCGATAAAGGCTGCTAGTAACAGTCTAGCTACATGTATTCAGTTCGACAAAAGAATAATTCAATCAATACCCCTTTTCAACCTGTTTCCTTATGTAAGTGATATCTGACATCGATGTGCTTGGTACGGGTATGTCTGTCTGGATTGCAACGAGATGGTATGGCTGCCTTTTAGTCAACATATAGCATAGGTATCTTTATCAAATGTGGAATGCCTAATCTGTGAATCGGAGTTTTCTCAACCATAGAACTTGTGTGCTGCCACGCAGATATAGGACAAATACTCAAGCTTTCCTGCTGAAGGACATTGAAGGTGTTTAGTCCTGCTTTTTAGATGGAACAGCTGTACTAACTGTTATTCACTACAAGAAATTTATGGCCACCAGATGTTTTTATAACCCTCCCCCTCCCACTTTACTCTTACGTCGAATCGAGACATACCCAGTGATCCGAATCTGAAAATAGCAGTTAGTTCGTAGACCGGTGTCCTTCGGATACAGAGACCCTTCGTTAATGGAGTTTTAGGTTACCCCAGAAAGATCGCTTTAAACCGGCGAGAAGATGTTTCTCAGTCGGTTTTCGCTTGTTAGCTGAGCACCTTAATAACATGTTGCATGTACAATTATGCTGGTATAATTGCTGTTAAGGTACATGAGGGCTCCGACCATACCTACGACTATTTGTTGGTCGACCAAGAGTTGACATTCAAGGTTCAGCATCAAGGTGTTTGTACACAATTGGTGTACCAATGCTTTCACATAGGTCATACCAGGCTTTTTAAGTATCTTTGAGCCATATTTTAGCATGTTTAAAAAAGATACCACGAAGGAGTGGTGGATCTGAATTCTAAAAATGAAATTTCAGTCCCCATATCTAGGACATATCAAACTGCTGTGCATTAGTTTTTCAAAAAATTTTGAAAATTTTTGGGTTCGTTGAACCAATATAAATAATGTCATCAACGTAAAATTTGCAAAAGGCAATATGTCTTCCCCATGTGTTGTTACTGAACGAGTTGGATCAATGGAAATCCTTTTGAGGAATCTTTGGACTACCAGATATTGAGAGTCTATCATACCACGCTCTTGGTGCTTGTTTGAGACCATATAATGATTTCTTGAGGGTTGGTTAGTAACTCTTTGTTCCGGATAATTATGGGTTCATACAAATCCATCTGGTTGGTTTACGTACACTTCTTCCTTTAGAGGTCCGTAAAGAAATGCTGTTTTGACGTCCATCTGGTATACGGTAAATGATTTGTGTGCAGCATACACAATGAACAACCGTATAGCATTCTAACCGAAGCTAATTGGTGCAAATGGACTCTTCAAAATCAATTCCTTCCTCTTTGTGCTAGCCTCTTAGCTACAAGACGAACTTTGTTGCGAATAACAGTGTTTATACATTCGTCATGATATTGGTGTCTGTGTTTCAGAGCGACAAGTCTCGAAGAGAGAGTTGAGTGCAGGTGTTGTGTAGCAAGTTGTGCGTGCATCGCTAAGTTGTCTGACATCCGAATGTAACTATCTGGATGAGAGACAAATCTGAGGTAAGTTCGTCCTCTATGAGACAAGTCGATCTCGCTAGATGCCAATGTGGATCAGAATCCATCTTCATTGGTTTCTTGAAGAAGTGTTCGTGTGAGTATGGTTTGGTTATGACTGGCACGCTAGCGCGTACGGAGGCAGACAGAAGAAACGATTGTCTCTAGAGCTCATTTGTGTGTCGCGCAATTAAGATCATTGTGTGTGTGGTTAGTGGTTGTCTGGTGACTGCATATACTGACTATGAGAAGAGATCGTTACATCTTATGCACTCGTTCAGAATTGGGGATCTGTTTGTCTATTGCTGTGTGCGTGTGAGTGGTGTTGTCTACGAGGTGAGAGAAGCGCACGAGACAATGAATCGCGTGATTCGGAAATCTAACTATGATGATGAGAGTGTCTCAGAGAGTTCTGGCCTTGGTCGATGATGATGTGACGCATCTGAAGAGTAAGAGCGCTAGCTGAAATCGAAGTGTCAGAAGTCCCGACATCCCAGTCCGTCCGCTCCCCTCGCCCGCGCCACCCCCTCCTCCCCCCCGAGGAGTTGATAAATTCATCTTTGTCAAATTGTGCATTTTCAGTATTGGTTTCTACTTGAATAATGTTCTTAGGTGCAGTGACAGTTGGTACTTGAGTTGGAGTTTAATGTGTTGAATGAATGTTCAATGGAGGTGGATCTGCAACATCGGTTGTTGTAGAAGTGTGAGTTGTGTTATGTTGTTGACGTTTATCAGGATTATCAGCAGCATGTACAGCGGAAGACTTTGACACAACATGAGAAGTTTCATTAAGTAATTCACTGAACATTGGACTATAAAGCAATTCCAGCTCATTTGACGTTGTTACTGTCTCAGCTACTTAAGGAACATTTTCTTGACTTTGTGGACCGGGACTTAAACTGTCTTGTTCAAGTACCGTTATCGAACATTGTGGACCGGGGTCAGAACTGACGTGATCTGACGCCATTTGAGGCAATTCGTCAAAGTTAACATGAATTGTTTCAACTATCATTCTTGTTCTCTTGTTAAATACCCTGTAAGCCTTTGACTGAGTAGAATACCCAACAAAAATACATGCATCACCTTTTTCCTTCATTTTATCAAGATTTTCACCATCTCTGACGATGTAGCAAAGAGAGCCCAAAGATGTGAAAGAACTTGACTGACGGTTTCCGGGCATTGATGATATGATAAGGTGTTTTCTCATGTCGAGGAATTACAAGTGAACGGTTTTTTGTGATAAAACATGTAATGCAATTGCTAGTTTTTTTTTCCCCCAACAGCCCCCCAGAAGAATCAATGGAACTTTAGCGGCGCTTAGCATTGTTCGAGCAGCCTCAACAAGAGTACGGTTCCATCTTTCGACAACGCCGTTTTTGTTCAGGTGTTCGAGCAGTTGACGTTTCGTGTCTTATTACCCTCTTTTGCAAAGTAATGTCCATAAGAGTTTTATTAAGAAATTCCGTGCCTTGTCAGTTCGAACTGTTTTGTAACTTGAGCATGAAGTCTCTTTGACAAGTGTGAGGCAATCTATAAGAAACTCCAGGTGCTTCGTCTTGGACCCAAGAAGTGAGTCCAAGTATATCGGGAGAAGTCATCAACATTACGAGACATAACTTCTTTCCATTAATGCTTTCTACCCGCATTGGACCACATAAGTCCATGTGAAGAAGTTGTAACCGTCTTTTTGAGCTCGGGGTAGTCTTAGTGTGAAAAGACTTTCTTTTTGCTTTCCCCAGCTCACAAGAAGAACACAGATGATCTTTGACGAATTTTAGCTTTGGAAGGCCATTCACAATATTATTCTTTGAAAGCAAGTTGATGGTGTCGAAGTTTAAATGAGATAGATGACGATGCCATAACCATGCTTGAGACGATGTTGCTTTAGCCATTAAGCAAATTGGATTGGGAGTTAAACTATCTTGCAGAGAAATGGAATACAAATCTGTGCCATGAGAACCTGTGAGAAGATCATTTCCCTTCAAATCACGGATATAACATGTAGACTTCCGAAAAGCAACTTCCAAATCCGCATCACAGAATTGACCAACGGAGAATAAATTATGATTAAGCCCTTCGACGTAATAAACCCTTTTGATAGTAATCGTTCCTTGAACCAGATCTCCTAGTCCAAGAAATTGGGCGATTTATCATTTTCCAAACTTACCGTTCCCCCAATTTCTCTACAAAATTAGTTAGAAGTTTGAGATTTCCGGTCATGTGCTTTGAGCACCCAGATTCTACGATGAATAGAACAATCTACGATGAGGCTCAAAGAATTAGTAAGACGATGGGAGAATTGGACACAGTGGAACACCTAGCGTCTTATGTTCCAAAATATTAGCAGATCTATGATAACCTTTATCCTAAGGCATACTAACGTTTGGGTTAACATTTCCTTTTTGAGACTTAGGTTTCCAATTGTATCCGGGTGGTGTATACTTAGGATACCACCAACTGCATGTCTTACTAACTTGCTCATATAACTTCCTAGTTATGTTTCTAGATTTCTTGACAGTGGAGTCTGTTGCAACGGTTTTCTTACTGAATGTTGCAACAGATTGGTTCACATTATGCTTGGGTTTGCTAGTTCTAATAGGCACAGCCATTGGTTGCCTAGTCCTAGAATTTACGCCATTGATATAATGTAGAACACACAAATCATGATTGTCATTCAGCACACACTTTCCACAAGTAACACAGACAAAGTTAACATTCGAGGTCTTAGCATTCAAACTGTCATTACACGCAGTTACAGACGTTTTATTATTTGAAAACTTAAACTTCCTACGGTGGTCCTTCTACGTCTCTTGCTTCTCCCCTGACTATTGTTAGACATGAACTCTACTTTCCAGATGATTGCTCTTAAGCTGTGTCCGCTACACTAGAATTGGGAAAATACTCCTGTAGAGAAAGCACACGTTTTGTTAGGTTTCCTAATGTCCTTGATGCACCTGCGGTGTTTTCTAGTTTGATTAGGCCCTTTGTGTGCACTTTAATACATTCCTGGTGCAATCATATTTATTGTTTTGAACAATTGGACAACATATCCTGAGGCAAAAATCTATGCAGTGACTGGTCTTTGAAAATCAATAGACACATTTTGTGTGGTAACAGGCTTTGACTGTTGAGAAAATCTTCTTTGCAAGAGAATCTAAAAAATTAGCTTTTACCTAATGGATTTGTCTTGTGACTTTTTAAAACATTCGGTTGTCGAATAACCGATGATTTTTCAAACTTAGTTTCCCCACATATTTTCCTTTCATCTTATTCTATGAGTTTTCTTCAACCACTTATTGCAATGCCTTTGTCTTGTATTTGAGCCTTGTCAAGTCTTGAATTTCAATACTTTTCACGTCGTTCAAAATACGTTGACTGATTTTCCTTTGAAAGATTTGTTCATTTTTTATCTTTCTTTTACACTGTTGTAAATCATGTTCAAGATTAAATCGCATGTTTCCTGAATGCTTCAAAATTTCTTTGACATTGTTTTCTACTTTTTGACAAAGCTCTTTCAAGATGTTCACATTTTCCCAGGTTTCTACGTAATCACATTGCAAATTAGTAAATTCATCCAGATCAGTGTACACACCAAGTATTGCATTCATGTGATCAGCATAGTAATATTCCCTTGAAAGTCGGTCGATTTCATTCAAAAACTATGTTTTTTGAGTTTCCAGTTGAGATTTGAGAGTGTCTACTTCGTGTTCAAGAGAGTTAAAGTATCTCAAGTCTGCAACCATTTCCTCGTTCAAACACAAGTGAAAATTTTCTAAGTCCGCATTGAGTCTGCTAATTTGGGGGCCAAAATTTCCTTCTATTGTGGGGGGGGGGGGGGGGGGGGGGGGGGGGGGGGGGGGGGGGGGGGGGGGGGGGGGGGGGGGGGGGGGGGGGGGGGGGGGGGGGGGGGGGGGGGTTATTTTGAATGAAATGATCGATGTTACCAAAATATGTTCTTTTGGCAATTGTTTGTTTGCAACGTTCCACTCCGTCAAAAATCGTGTCAACACTCTTTTTAATCTTGAAAAGTTCTTTAGAGCTTTTACACTTTTGATCCCAAGGAATGGATTCATCCATTCGTTTTTCTAACAAAGTTGTTTGTTTACGAAAAGACTCTTTGGAAAATTCCTTATTAGAAGATGTATGACTCATCTTTGACGTTTTTGGAAAATAGTGTTGTTCAGCCGACTTTTCCCGTTGTGGAACGAACAAATCATAAAGATTATTCAACTGATCATAATCAAACGGTCTGATTAAATCGCTTAATTTTGATCGACGTTCTTTTTCAAGACGAATCGTTTCGTCAGAATCAGGGGCTAACATTAACGCAAGATTATCATTGTAGCAACCTATATCATACAGACGAGGATTCGCTCTTTGAGCTTTCTTGAGGAACTCAGGTTTTGCAAAACTCGTTTTACAATTACGATTAAGCATATTCATTGTTTGAACAGTTTGACCGGTTTTATATACAATATCATTCAAAACCTTGACTTTGTTTTCTAAAGCAATGACTTTATCAAGTTCTTTGTCTTCACGAGTTTTGTAAAGCTTAATCTGAGCCTCTTTTGCTTGTGACATTATGGAGATGGTTTCTTGATGTGCACAAAGCTCCTTTTTCATATCCGAAATCGTTTGATTTAAATCATTTATTTTTTGAGTATATGCATTAGATGATTTTTCAAAATCGATTTTGTATGACATTAAATCCCCTTTAGCTTTTGCACAATCAATTTCCACCTTTGACGCATAATTCACATCAAGGTCTTTAAACATCAACTGATTAGTCTTGGACAATTCATTGTTTGCTTCTTTGAAATGGTTATTTGATGATTCTAAACTTTTATTCTTAGTTTTGAAATCCTCAATTTCACCTTTCAATTTATCAACTAACTCCTTGTTTGATGATTCCAAAAATTTATTTCATTATTGTTGTCATCAATTCACATTTTAGTTTATGAAATAAAGAAGCACGCAAATCACTCTTGATCAAGTTTTATCAGTTTCATCATGGTCATCCTAGCTCTATCATAACATAATCCGATGAATCAATAGTGATATTGTGTTCACCTTGTTCGCCAGATATATGTCATTACTAAGATTCAGGTTGCTCAGGATGTTCATTTTCCCATGAAAACACATTATAGTTGTCAGATTGTTTTTGTACCTTATGCCTTGGATCATCATCAAAGAATGGTCCAGAATTGTCAACTGAATCTGAGTAACCTCATGAGGGTCTAGTGGCATGTACATATAATGTGCTTCAATTCCTGTTTCTTCAGAATCATCATCAGATCATCCTTCCAATCACTTGTTCTGCATTCACTGAACCCCAGTTCTTTGTTTACACAATAACATCTTTTCTTGTGAAAAGCTGCATCCTTTACTCGTTTTTGGTTCTGACACTCCATGATACATGCCATATTCCTTGCAGTTGTAACACTGAATCACCAACGTTTGCACTACCGATACCTACATTTTCCCGTATCCCAGCCAACATTAACTGCCCTCTGATATCATACCCAAGTTTCCTCTGTTGATTCTTGGAGAATTATCTTGATTAGCTAACTGGTGTTTGATGAAGTTCGAAGGTTGTTGTTGGTAGGGTTTGTAGATTTTCTTGAACGGGAGAGAAATTAAAGCCATGAGTTTGTCAATCTCCTTTTTCCTTTGACATTTCCTCATCTTCAGTAACCGTAGCAGGTTCTAGATCATAAGTAGGAGCAGAAGAGGTAACAATTGCTTTTCCTCTGTTTCAGGAGACTGTTGCGATCTGTTGGAGAATATTATGTTTTAGTAGATGGTTTTGATGATGGTAAACTGGTTGTTGTTGAGTCAACAAGTCAGAACTGATTAGCAGCGTGCTAGTCTTTCAGTTTCTTATCTCATTGACTTCATCGGGGTTGCTTAGAATGTCATAAAGCATTGTGATATGGAGACAGTCTTCAGCTCTTGACTCTACTTAACAATTTTTTGGGTGTTTTGTTTTTTGTTTGTTTTTTTGTCACAAACCTTTGCCATTCTGGTTGTAGTTGAAGTAAGAACTGGACATTCACTTGATGATTTGTAACATGACACTGATTTCGACAAGCTCAATCCCACATCTTATAAAACCGTGAGTAGTAACTATTCAAAGTGATTCACCCTCCCGTGATGTGAATTTCCAAAATCCTAATATTAATTGGTTCAAGATCTTGAACAGGTTGATTCACCTTGTTTCAACCTTTCAATGGCTTTCCACATTTCACATGCATTCGGACAAGCATCAACTGTGGAGTAGATATCGTTATCTATCCCTGTGAGTATGATCTGAATGGCTTCAGCTTCAGCATTCAGTTGATCTCGTATGTCTTGTGAAACATTCTTATAGTTCTCCATATACCTCTCTGTAGTTGTTTCAGAACTACCTTCAGCAACTGGAACTGTTTTCTCAGCCCATTGATACGTGTATGGTGGATTTTGGAGACAATAGTGGATGAGTTCACTGTTAGGTTTGGTGTCAATGTATCTCTTGATTCTGGATTTCCACTGAACGTAATTACCCGGTGCCAACATTGGTGGACGATCTTTGCTACCCGCTTCCATGATAGCATTATGAAGAGCATTTGATGATTGAGTTTGCAAATTGGTATTTGAATTTGACATTCTGATGAAGTTGTGAATGAATATCGGATCTTAAGTGTTATGAAGTGATTGATTGTGGTTTTAAATGAATTAACGTTCACGGGATTTTACAAATCTTTGATTAAAACCGAGAAAAGAATCGTATCTTTCGCGGGATTTTACAAAATCAAGAAGAAACCGTGAATGAATAATTAATTGACATTTCAAGTATGAGTAAGTTGATTGTTGGTTTGATTGGTTGTGATTGTTGTGTTGAGTAATTGTCCTTTTAGTCCGAATTAAAGTCCAACACAATTCGAAAAAAATGAAAAACTGTCAATAACTCATAGTAAACGAGGGTTTTGGGCCTCGAAAAATCCTTAACCAGCTAAAGGGTGGTTACAGCGTAATCCGTCTCGTTTTTCTCTTCGATTTGAGAGGTCACGGCATAAACGGACTTACGGATCAAAAGTTATGGCAGTTTTACTGAAACCCTTTTCTTCACACAAGATTTCTAGACAAAACGCAGTGCTATTTGTCAAAACGCAACGAATCTTGGTCAAAACGCAATCAATAAATTAATTGGGCAGAGTAACGTCTAGTCAAAACGCAATGATGGTCTTCAAAACGCAACCTGTAGACAAAACGCAACGAGCAAAACGCAATGAACTTGATCAAAACGCAACGAGTCAAAACGCAATGAATTTGATCAAAACGCAACGAGTCAAAACGCAATGAACTTGATCAAAACGCAACGAGTCAAAACGCAATGAATTTGATCAAAACGCAACGAGTCAAAACGCAATGAACTTGATCAAAACGCAACGAGTCAAAACGCAATGAATTTGATCAAAACGCAACGAGTCAAAACGCAATGAACTTGATCAAAACGCAACGAGTCAAAACGCAATGAACTAGTCAAAACGCAACGACGAACACTTCTTCAGATAGTCAAAACGCAGCCAAGAAAAAATCTTCAAACTTTCTTGTAAGCTACGAAATGATGTTAAAACCACTTAGTAATGATGTAAGGAAGTGATCTAAGCCCAAAAGTACAAGTCTTTAACACATTTAACCACGAAACAAAGATCAAAGTTGATTTGTTTTCTTGCTTTTTTCTTTATTTCGAACCAAAGAAAAAAACAACAAAAAACCCACGAAATTTAATCACTAAACACCCCTTTAGCTCTAGTTCCACATGTTATCCCACTGGTTTAATCCATTACACAACTATGTTCTATACCAAGATGCTAGAAAATGAGAAGAATCCTAGAGAGAGAAAGTAGAGAGAGAAACAACGATGGAATGTTAGATTAGAGAGAAAATGAAAAGTTACAAGTTATGGGAAAAGTAACCAACACCCTTCACCAAGTGAGGTGAAGGGTTATTTATACCCTTTTGCCTTAAGTGAGGCGTATGGGCTTCTAAACAGGTCGGGCTTGGTTTAACTTGGGCTTTGAGCCAGAAACACGGACAATATTAGATTACAATCCAAGCCCGTTGAACCCGACTAGCCTATTACAATACAAGACCTAGTTTGACTTTCTAAGACCGATAACATTCTTGTTTGACTTAATATAATTAAGGCTAACAACGTGATTATATGTGCTTTCCGTAATCTTACGTATACGTACTATGCATATGTACTATGTAATTAAATACTAAGTATAACTAATACTACTTGGATACCCGCAGGTGATCCCCCTGACTTAGTTCATAATTCACAATATCACATCACAAAACATGTAGCATACAACATACAATAGTCACGTATAGTCCATGCATCTTTGACAAAACATTATCACAGTAATCAAAACATTTCTAAACACTTTGCATCATTTCCATCCCAATAAATCATAAGAAAAAGAGGGGCTATGAAACTCAGCTGATGCACAAGCAGCTTCCAAACAATATCAACTCGAGCTACACAATACAAATACAAACGTGTTACACGCGACCAAGCTAAAAGCTCAAGTCTATGTAGCACTCATATGATGGATGTCTAAGGGTTTGATTAACCATCATGGGTCACCCTGACACCATGCCCAACCTTAACCATCTTGATAACACATTATACTAGTTGACTACAATTTATCCAAAAATGCAGAATTTTAGTGTATCTTTACGCACTCAAAACCCCTACTTGTTGACCTCTATAATTCATATCAAAAATCACCTAAGTTCCTTTATATGTTTATTAAATACCTTGAGATTCCCAAGTACCCATTATATGTGAAACTATCCCAAATAAAATCAAACCTCAAAACTGTCCCAATTCAGATCTGATTGCACACTAAAAAGTTTGGACTTATTAACCATACTTAGACATAAAATTAGAAGCTATCCTTCTAGATTTTCTTTATATACATATGGAAATTAACTACTGTATAAGGGCTAAGATTAATTCGAATTTTAAGTTAGGGTTTCATCCCCACAAACATGACCTAATTCTGACCCGTATTTACTGTTTTGACCACTTTTGTTGCAAAGATTATTTGAATGACTTTCCGACCTTAAAAATCTTCGAGGCCAGATTTTCTGGAAAGTACATTCAATGAGATACTGTTTAGAGTCTAGAAACACTCAAAAACCTATTACCATCATAGAGATATTCACTCGTGAACACAACCCTAAAATCTACTCACTCTAATTCATAAGTTAACGCAACCCTAATCATACCACATGCATGAACACGCATCTAATCTATCCCTAATCATTATAGGATCATTAAACACCAATAATATCCTGTATTTTAATTAAAACCCTAGATCCATCATAATTAGGGTTACATGAATAATAAAAATCTAGTTATGAAGAACACACTTACCTTGAATCTTAGCACCTAAATCACAACTCTTGATTGTTCTTGGATCTTTAATGAAAATCAACTCCTTAGGGTTTTAATTTTTTTCTTCTTTGAGGGTTTCGGCCAAACAAAAAGAGAGAGGAGAGAAAAGTGTTTTAGGGGGGAAAAAATTTATTGAAAATTCTTATATTTATACTACCTAGAATCCTAATTGTAATCAGATTTTGTTTCCTTTTTTTTCTTTCTTTCTTTTAACTGATACAATCACCTCCCTTTTTAATTTAATGTCCTAGCCCAACACAAATTCTATTTTAAATAAAATATTTTTTTCTTTTAAAACCGGACGCACCCTTTAATATATATATATTTTTATTATTTTTTTTATTAAATTAAAAATTAACTAATTTACTTCATTAACTTAAGTTTTTACAAAAGTCTAAGCTAATTTGATTAAACCTTTTTACTTAAACGCCACTTACTAACCTTTCTAAAAATAACTTTCGTTTCACCAAACCACTTTCCATTTTTAGAAAGTTTGCCACAAACTTCCAAATTTCACTCACTTATTTCATTTCTAAAATGCCACAATTATCACACAACGCTTATCACTAAATCATCCAACTATTGATGTAGCATTACATGCAATACGTCAATCCTTTCTATTATCACTAAATGTAAACAAATGGAATACGCATAATCCAACACAAACATACTCAAAATGAGATGCCCATACACCTCAAAATGATATCATGCACATACTTAACTCACTTATCACACATAAAATCACATAGCACAACACTTAAACACATAAAATGAACCCTGAACCATTTCTAAAGGTATAAGCTAACCTGCTCAAATCACGGTTGTCACATTATCCCTTCCTTTAGGAAATCTCATCCCGAGATTTAATTAGCTGACTCATCAGCACGATTAACAAACAACTGAGGATACTTAGACTTCATATAATCTTCACGCTCCCAAGTGAACTCGGGGCCACGCTTTGAATTCCAACAAACCTTCATAAGTAAAATTTTGCTACGCTTTAAACTCCTAATTTCACGGTCCAAAATCTCTACGGGTTCCTCGATAAAACGAAGAGTTTTGTCAACCTTAATTTCATTCAATGGCACATGCAGGCTAGCACCTGCCAAACACTTCTTCAAATTTGACAGGTAGAATGTGTCATGTACACCACTCAACTCCTCAGGTAATCTTAACCGATAAGCTACGGGGCCGATCCTTTCAAGGATCTCGAATGGTCTTACATATATGGGTGCCAACTTACCCTTCTTTCAAAAGCGCACTACGCCCTTCCAAGGCGACGCCTTCAATAGTACTCTATCACCCACCTCAAACTCTAATGCTTTACGTCTCTTATCCACAAAGCTCTTTTGACGATCTCTTGCCGATTTAAGCTTTTCTTTTATCAATACCACCTTATCTATCATATCTAGTACTAACTCAGGCCCAATCAAACTACTCTCTCCAATCTCTGCCCATAGAACAAGCGACCTACATTTCCTTCCATGTAAAGCTTCAAACGGAGCACACCAAATGCTCGAATGATAACTACCACCAAAATCAATAACACATGCCCTTATTATATTTTCCAAAGTCTGAATCATACGTTCACTTTGTCCATCCGCTTGAGGATGCTACCCAGTACTCAAATCCAATCGCGTCTCTAACACCTTCTACAGCGTCTGCCAAAACCACGGGGTAAATCATCCATCTAAATCTGAGTTGATCGTCACCAGAATTCCATTCCTTGCTATTATCTCATCAATATAAATCCTTGCCAACTTCATATCTTGAAATCTCTTGTATAGCTAGAAAATGAGCTACTTGGTCAGTCTATCGACCATCACCCAAATCACATCATACTCGCTACTTTGACCTTGGAAATTTACTGATAAAATCCATGGTGATTCTATCTCATTTTCACTCAAGTATCTCAGGCTGTTGCAGCAAGCCAAAATTCTTTGACATCACAGCTTTCACCTCTTAAACAAATCCAACAATTTCTAACATAGGTAACTATACCCTTTTCTACACGTGGCTACCAATACATGTCTCCAAGGTTATAGTACGTCTTATCCGCTCTCGAATGTACCAAGTACCTTGATGCATGAGCCTCATCCATTACTACCGTTCTCATCATTCCCTACTAACAGAACTCATATACGATCCATAAAGTACAAACTCTCGTCCTCCTTCTTTTCCATATGTCAATCTAACCCATGAAGCCTTTCTGCGAGTACATTCTCTTTCTTGAACGCCTCACTTTGGGATGCCAATATCATTCCTCTTACTCCATACTGAATGGTCATAGCCATCGCTCGAACACGTCTAGGTTTCACTCGTTCCTTCCTTCTTAACACATCAATCACCACATTTGCCTTACCTGGATGGTAGCGAATTTCATACTCATACTTACTATACAATTTAATCCATAAAGTACAACCATCATCTGCTCTCTTTTCCATTTGTTGGTCCAGGTCGCGCAGCATTTCTGCTGGAGCGTTCTCTACCTTAGACGTCTCACTTGAAGTAGCCAATATCTTATCCTTAACACTTAACTGGATAGTCATGGATATTGCTCTTACTCGTCTTAGTTTCACTCTTCCTTTCTACTCAACGCATCAACCACTACATTCATTTTATCGAAGCGTCACACAAATCATTCTTTAAGTCTGGGAAGCCTCTTCTCGTTCTGCGCCCTACGCATACTTCTGATTCCTCTAAGTTAGGGAAGTAAGGGGTTTAACAATCTTAGAAAATTTTACGATGAAACGTAGATAAGTAACCTGTCAATCCTAAGAATAATCATATCTCGGATGGTGTCGTAGGTACTTCTCAATTCTTCACTACCTCACACTATTAACCTTAGCATACAACTTCTCCTTCCTTAGTAATTCCAACTCTAACTTCAATTGAACTCCATGCTCCTCTTCTTAACAAACAACACTGGTGCTCCTCACGGAAAATGACTAAGTCGTATGAAACCTTCGTCTTGCAACTCTTGAATTTGTTTAGACAATTCTTGCATTTCTAAAGGTGCTAGACGATATGGAGACTTAGCGACTGGCGTCGCTCCAGGAACTAAGTTTACGCGGAACTCAACTTGTCATTGCGGTGGTCATTGACAAGTCTTCCGAAAACACGTCAATAAAGTCTCGTACGACGGAAATACTACTCAATTTCGATTCACCTACCTTAGTGTTCATTAATGTAACAATCCATATTTTTGATCAATGTAAAACGTCATTTAATTCACTATTTATTTATTTATTTATTTTCTCGTACGCGTTTGCTTTTAATTTTAATCATTTCGTTAAATCGCGTAAGCTAAAAAGTATCATTCAACGTAAACGGGTACCAAACAAATTAAAATTTACGTCGGGCAATCATTATATTATTTTTACTAAGTAATAATTAACTTATTATGTTTTATTTTTATTGGTTACGTAAATCATTTACATATACACTCCCCATTTAAAACCTTAAGACTTTCTTCTATCTTGACCAAGACTCCTTAATTCCCTCCCATGGTCCCTTTGAACTTTGACCACCTCATTATATCACCCTTGGACTAGTCTTGGTCATTGAATTCCACCTTTGACTAGCCTATTATATATATTAGACTTGCACTAGTAAAGATCATAACACACAACATTTATCACTTAGCAAAAACCAACAAATCCTTCCTTTTTCTCTCTATTGAGCTACGGCTCAAAATCATAAACATAAGCAACCCATACAAATTTTTCTACCACTCATACAAGCATTCCTACATCAAATCTAAGATATCATAAGGTTGCATTCGGGCGTATTTGTGACGCATTTTCACGCATTTGATTTACATTATTAATTATCATTCACTCAAGGTGAGTTCATAGTCTCGCATTTCAATCTTTTTAAACATATCTTTTTGCAAAGATAATTTTAAACACTGTTTTTTCTCAAACACTAACACAATACTTCCAAATGAGATTTTATAATTAGACATCAATTATGAAATATGTTACTCAAACAAATGACACCATAATACCAACCGGGATCGTAAAACACCGTACAGACTCTAACACAATTCTATTGTTTGAAAACGAAAGAAAATACCATGAACCATATACTCAAAATAAAATCAAACGAACTCGTACAAGAAAACTCATGCAAGACGTTACATACCCAAAAGAAAACGTAAGGTCTTATCCAAAATAACGATCAACAGTAAAAAACAGAGAGCACACTAAAAGCATCGATACAACCACGTCGCCCAACGGTTACGAAAACAAAGGGATAACAAGAGAAGGGAGTAATGATCCACATTCAAATAGTTAGAACAGTTAGTGGGCTTAAAAGAAACCTTTTGATAACTCATACAGTAATCATGCAATGAAGAACTAACTAAACGCGCTTAATTTCCGAAAAAGCATATTCTGAACAACCAAATATACATCGAGATGTCGAATAGGAAAATCAGGTATCCTTACTAACAAAGTACGATGAAGGGATGCTAAGCTTAGACTTAGGAAATCCGAACAAATAACCGAGCACACGAACACCACTATAATAGCAATACAATTATTCGCAAATACCTAGATTAAATTAGATACTTACTATTCTATACAAACCAACTTAACATATCATCCAATTGAAAGGCAAGAAGAAAAATTTCTCACCCTACCACATCCTTGATCAGGAATACACATATCAATGAAAAAACATATTACACTACCACCTTACATTCAAACATAAATAAATGAAATCATGGTCACAAGTCTATGTGTGTGATGCCTTTATAATTATGTTGGCTACCATAATTATAAGTGCCTCATTTCACACGTGTACTTACTTCCAAGATTACCCATATCAATTATAATTCACATATACCACATTGCACATCTTAAACCACTCAAACTTAACACATAAAAGATGTTCCATTAAATAACTACTTACTTATATCAAATTGAAATTGAAACGACTTAAAGGAACGAAAATCTCACAACAATTCCCAAATACGAAATATCTGAAAGAAATAATCAATAGCAACATGACAGGGTAAAGGACGGGATAAACTTATGTTGGGCCTCGTTTGGGTTTGACTTTACCTCCGCAAGAATCACCCGACTCCGCGGGTCCAGCCCTATTACATGAATTCGACAAACGATCAACTATCTTATCTCCTTCGGTTCTACAAGAGGCTACTTATAACGCTTAAGTCCAGTTGGGAAAACGGTTCCCCAACGAGACTTCTTACGGGTAGGGGAAAAACATAGCTAAAATACTAAGAAAGTAATACATATCATATCCAATAATGGTAGGCAAAATAACTAAAATGACAATTTAGCAAAATACGAGATATATAAGCTATGCAAAATTAGAGGGGAAGCATAGTAGTTATAGCATTAAACACTTAAGCCCTAAATGCATCTACATGAAGGACTCCTAGGTTTTAGTCTAGGCTCAGCCACCTACTTCTCTATAACCTAGCTCTGATACCAATGTGTCACACCCCGCCAAGGCGGAAACGCGAGGCTTAAACAAGAATGGATATCATCACAACACATGGTGTCTATATAGAGAATACTAAAATAAAAACTAAAGTAAAGCAAAGACACAAAGTGTCATAACAATACCCAAAACCTAATGGTGTCTTTATTAATGAGAAAGAGTCTCGTCAATATATACAAGCAAAACATATCCAAACAATGCATGCAACGCAGTATTCAAACAGAAAGCATAAAGAAACTCCAAGCATCCTACGGTATCTTCTAGCCACTACGCTCTATCTTAGCACCATTAAGCTCACCTAAAAATGATGCTTAAAACGTCAACATAAAGTTGAGCGAAAATAATAGGTTTACGACATACAATAATATCCCAAAATAAACTTTCAATTAGTTGTTGTAATTACCAAAACAATTTATGACACCAATTAACCACAACGGGACGGAACGTGCCCATGATCCACAATCATACAAAATTCATATTTGCGCTACATAGCCTCATATTAGCTCACGCAGTCTTATCACCGCCAAACCTCATTTTGCATATTGGGATCCACAATACCAAACATATCATATCATAACGCAACGAGACAGAACGTGCTCACAATCCAATACACATAACTACAGCAAGCTTAAAAACATTTTAACACGACAACAAGCATCATTCTCACCCCAAAATAACATGAGAAAAATGGGCTATGAAACTCACCTTTGCTTAGCTTTCTAAAAGATTCCAACAAAAAGCTTCCATCAAACCAACTACACAAATCTAAAACAACAAAAATACCTCGTGTTACATGCGACTAAGCAAAAGCTTAATGCACATGTTAACAA
This sequence comes from Tanacetum coccineum, assembly GCA_026074375.1. Lineage (NCBI taxonomy): Eukaryota > Viridiplantae > Streptophyta > Magnoliopsida > Asterales > Asteraceae > Tanacetum > Tanacetum coccineum. The sequence goes on from BQNB010010889.1 coordinate 73,386, forward strand.
TCATATGATGATGTTCTAATGTCATTAACCCATGGGTCACCCGACCCATACCAATTGTATCCACTTCGTTAACCATTTCACTAGTTAGGTCACATTTTGTTTCAAAAATGCAAAATTTTAACGTGACGTTAACGTACTCAAAACCTCGACTTACTGACCTTCCAAATTCACACAAAAATCAACCTATGTTAATTTATGAGTAATTAACTACCTCATGGATTCCCAGAGCCCATTACAATGCACAAGTACTCCTAAGAAAATCCAAACTTCAAAACAGTCCAATCGATCTTTGCACACTAAACAGTTTGGACTTAAAAACCATACTTGGACTCTAAATCAGAAGCTCTCCTTTGGGGGATTTCTAATAGATACATAGAACTAAACTCCTGTAGAAGGGCTAAGCTAAATTCTAATTTTAAGTGTGGGTTTTATACCTCGTAATCTGACCTAAATCTGACCCGTATTCACTGCTTTGACAACTTTTCTTGCAACCAACGTTTGACTGACTTCCCGACCTCAGAAACCTTCGAGGATAATGTTCTGGAAACTAGAACTCTATGACTACATCAGAGGCACGAACTTGACAAAGGTATTACCATCATTGAGATATCATCCAAACAACACAGCCCTAAATTCTGCCCCAATCTAAATCAAATTCTAACGCGATCTAAACCCTAACGAATACACCCATATGATCCTCATTAAACCCTAATCATTATAACATGTTTATTGTATCATTAATTATAGATGTTATGAAACCCTAATTATCCATCATAATAATTATTACATGTTTTAATGATAATTAACTCAAAGGATTATAATTTATACCTTAAATCTTCGAATCTTGAACACAAAAATCACCAAACTTGAAAAAAAATATCTTTCTTCTTCCTCTTGTAAAATTCTGCTAGGACAATAAAAAACAAGGGGGAGAAGGGTTTTTGGTATTTATAAGGTTTACAAAAAGGTTTAGGATAGATATCTTTTACCAATTTTAATTAGAGTAAGATTTGTTTTCCTTTTTTTTTGCGTAAACGTAAGCTTATTTGAGTATATACCTTTTTGCGTAAACCCAATTTACTAGACTTTTAAAATAAATAACTTTTCATTTTTATTTTAACCTAACTTTCTAAAAATAGAAATTCACATTTCATTCTTATTCTAACTACTAACACCTATTCATACCTAACATTACTAACACATAAATACGTATACGTAATAATACTTACACGATAAATCACTAAAATGCTTAAATCACAAAATCATTTCCTTGTCACCAAAAGTGAACGAAATAAATTCAACTAATCTCACCACCATTCCAATCTCATTGAGATGATCACACCAATAGATGATCGACCAATTTTCTCAAATAATCCACATAAACGCATATAAAAACATATAATCACATAACCTATTCATTGCAACAGATACATGAGTCAACACTAATAGTTTGACTAACCTGCTCAAGTCATGGTTGTCCACAGTACCCTCATTTAGAAATTCTCATCCCGAATTTAACCAAAAGGTTCAACCTAATCATTACCAACGAATAATTTCCAAGGGGATTTATCTTCAAGTAGTCCTCCCATACCCATGTTAACTCAAAGTTACACTTTGAATTCCAACTAACTTTCACACGATATCTTACTGCTAACCACTTAGCCTGCCCACAAAAGGGTACACATAGCAGCATAACCGCTCCAAACGAAAAGAAACATCCAACTACCTAAACCTCGCCCGTCATCGAGGAGACTCGTCAAAAACCTTAAGTTGCATAACAACGTCATTTACAACCCGGTCTCGCAAATCAGCAAACAAGAACTGTCTTGAACCTAAGTTATAAGTTGTTACAAATCCCAACGTTTTTGAAAAAAGGCTCAACTTCAAGTTTATTCATAAAATAACTTTAACCAAATAACACAAACACATTTTAAGGGCATACTATGTCTACCAAGAAACCTTACGTACCCATCTTTAACTAAAAACTCCCAATGATCCCCCCCCCCCCACCACCCCCCCCTTCTCAACGAAATAAGTGTGGATTACTCGTTACCTGAAGTCACTAAAGACCTCGCTTCGAGCCCAAATGGACCTTACTACCAGCATTCTGCTACATTTTACCGCTAAACTGCACGTCACTATTCTCACAGGCTCCTCAATAAAAAACGAAGAGTTTGTCAACCCTTGAGCTCATCCAATGGCTCATGCCAGACTACATCCCCAACATGTTTTTAGGTTTGACACATGAAACGTGTCATGTACTCCACTCAATTCCTCAGGCAATCTCAATTGATAAGCTACAGGACCGACTCTTTCAAGAATCTCAAATGGCCCTACATACCTTGGTGCTAACTTACCCTTTTTCCCAAAGCGAATTACACCTTTCTAAGGCGACACTTTTAGCATAACCCATTCTCCTACCTCAAACTCTAACGGTTTGCGCCTATTATCAACACAACTCTTTTGACGGTCTCTCGTCGCTTTGAGCTTCTCTTTTATCAACACCACTTTATCAGTCGTCTCTTGAACCAACTCAAATCTAATCAAACTACTTTCCCTAATCTTAGCCCATAAAATAGGCGACCTACACTTCCTTCCATACAATGCTTCAAACGGAGCACACCAAAGCTCGAATGATACTAATAAACCAAAATCCATAACACATGACCTCATATATTCCCAAATTCTGAATCATATTTTCACTTTGTCTATCCACTTGAGGATGCTAAGCAGTAATCAAATCCAATCGTGTCTCTAACACTTTCTGCAGCGTCTGCCAAAACCACGAGGTAAATCATCCATCTCAATCTGAGTTAATCGTCACTAGAATTTCATTCCTTGCTATTTTCTCATCAATATAAATCCTTGCCAACTTCAATCTTGAAAATTTCTTATATACCTAGAAAATGAGCTAACGTGGTCAGTAAAATCGACCATCACCCAAATCACAACTACTCCACTACTTTGACCTTGGAAATTTTAGTAATAAATTCATGGTGAATCTATGCTCATATTTCACTTTAAGTATCTTAGGGTGTGTAGCAAGCCAAAAAGTCTTTGACATTGCGCTTTCACCCTTATACAATTCTAACAATTGCTAACATATGTAAACGATATATTTTCTACACGGCTACAATACATGTCTCCAAGGTATAGTACTCCTTATCGCGCTCCGGATGTACCAAGTACCTGATGCATGAGCCTCATCCCATTACTACCGTCCTCATCATTCCTACTAACAAAACTCATAGACATCCATAAAGTACAAACTACTCCTCCTTCTTTTCTATAGTCCAATACCACTCATTAACCCATGAAGCCTTTCTGCGCGTACGTTCTCTTGCTTGAACGCCTCACTTTGGGCTGCCAATATCATTCCTCTTACTCCATACTGAATAGTCATAGCCATCGCTCAAACACGTCTAGGTTTCAGTCACCACATTTGCCTTACCTGGATGGTAGCAAATTTTGTACTCATACTCACTATACAATTTAATCCATAAGGTACTAACCATCATCTGCCCTCTTTTCCATTTGTTGGTCCAGGTCACGTAGCATTTCTGCTGGCGCGTTCTCTACCTTGGACGTCTCGCTTGAAGTAGCCAATATCTTATCCTTAACACTTGACTGGATAGTCATGGACATTGCTCTTACTCATCTTAGTTTCACTCTCCATTTCTTCTCAACGCATCAACCACTACATTCGATTAATCAAAGCGTCACACAAATCATTCCTCAAAGTCTAGAAAGCCTCTTCTCGTTCTGCGCCCTACTCATACTTCTGATTCCTCTAAGTTAGGGAAGTAAGGGGTTTAACAATCTTAGAAAAGTTTGCGATGAAACGTAGGTAAGTAACCTGCCAATCCTAAGAATAATCATATCTCAGATGGTGTCGTAGGTACTTCCCAATTCTTCACTGCCTCACACTAGTAACCTTAGCATACAACTTCTCCTTCCTCAGTAATTCCAACTCTAACTTCAAATGAACTCCATGCTCCTTTTATTTCAAACAACACTGGTGTTTTTCCTCACGGAAAATGACTAGTATAGAAACCTTCGTCTTGCAACTCTTGAAGTTGTTCAGACAATTAAATGTTTTTCTGTTGCATTATAAATGGGATCCTTTGTAAACTCTGATTTTAATATATCAAATGTGAAATTTATCTTAAAACGTCTCTTTTGAGGTCGTTTTCCGTGACTTGTGTTTTGTGCCCTGAAGTAGCACCCCAATGTTACTATTCCGCTGCCATCTGATTTTTTTGGGGTGTTACAATTAAGGTTTTCACGACTCCTTGAGTACGTTCACCATGAACCCGAAGTATCTCATCACCTTCTAACGGTATCCTAACCACCTTCCCATGACATACTATCCCAAACTTCCTCTTGGACAACCGGTCCATTCCCACAAGCACATCAAAGCTTCCACGACTCAACGGTATCAACGAACTCTAAGGGTTACGAATAATCGAATAGGATAACAAACGAATATCGAGTCAAAGGCTAGAATGCATATAGGAGATTCCACATATGCAAGTAGACGTGAATTAAATGACATAAGAATTCTTTGAAAGAAAGGATACGTATATGCACCGAGTGAAAACGCAACGAAAGAAATCAACAGACGTACCACGACAAATGAACACATAAAAAAATATCAATACGAAAGACGGAAATTCTTATACCAATTATCGACATTACTCGAAATACCAAATTAAATAATGTTTTTATAAAAATCAATTTAAATTAAGAAAATCACTTTAAGTATAAAAATCGTTTTAAATAATAAATAAATTTGTCTTTAATTTAATCTTTATAAAATTCATTATGGTTGTCATAAAAAATCTAGAGATGATTATCTAATGGTATATCGTACCTTACCACTATGAATCACTTTAAAGCAGTTTTTTATAATAAAATAAAATTTATTAAACCACTTAAAAAATATAAAAAAATCTAAAATGGAAATATGGGGTGTTTCATAACTTGTGACTTCTTAACTCTCTCCACAAAAGTCTTTGCTACTTTTCAAATATTTAGTTTGGGGAAGTTTTGAGATATTTGGTTATAGAGCATATAATATTGCGTGAGTACACGCAATCATTTAGTTTGGGGAATTTTGATATGTGTGAAAACACATATCCTTTCTATATCAAAAATGTCCCTTAAAAGACCAAATTGTGCATAAAATGCTTGTATATTGCTTGCTTTGTCTTTGTGATTGTGTAGGTACGGATAATACAAATATATCAAGAAAACAGTCAAAATCCAAAATAACGATCAACAGAGCAAACCTAAAAGCATCGATACTAACACGTCGCCAACGGGTTACGAAAACCAAGGGATATACAAAGAAAGGAGTAATGATCTACACAAATATGTTAGGAACAATTAGTGCTTAAAAGAAACGTTTGATACCCATACGAGTAATCAATGCAACGAAAGAACTAACGAAACGCGCTTATATCCGAAAGAGCATATCCGAACAATCAATATACATCAAGACGTAGAATAGGGAAAATCAAGTATCCTTACTAACAAAGTATGATGAAGGGATGCTAAGCTTAGACTTAGGAAATCCGAACAAACAACCGAGCAAACGAGCAACCTCTATAATAGCAATACTAGGTATCCGCAATTACTAGATAGAAGGGCAAACTTACTATCTATACAACTTAACTCAACATATCCTCCAATTAGGGTAAGAGAAAAATTATCTACCCATACCACCATCTTTATCAAGAATACACATATAAAAAAAACATATTACACTACCACCTTACAACCAAACACAAATAAATGCAATCATGGTCACAAGTCTACGTGTGTGATGCCTTTATAATTATGTTGGCCACCATAATTATAAGTGCCTCCTTTCACACGTGTACTTACTTCCAAGATTACCCAAATCAGTCATAATTCACATATAAGCACATATACCACATTGCACATCTTAAACCACTCCAACTTAACACATAAAGGATGCTCCATCAAATAACTACTTACTTATATCAAATTGAAATTGAAACGACATAAAGGAACGAAAGTCTCGCAACGACTTCCAAAATACGAAATATCCGAAAGAAATAATCAATAACAACATGACGAGGTAAAGGACGGGATAAACTTATGTTGGGCCTCGCTTGGGTTTGACTTTGCCTCTACAAGAATCACCCGACTCTGCGGGTCCAGCCCTATTACGCACATCCGACAAACGATCAACTATCCTATCTCCTTCGGTTCCACAAGAGGCTCCTCTTATGGATCCTTATAACGCTTAAGTCCAGTTGGGAAAACGGTTCCCCAACGAGACTTCTTGCGGGTGAGGGAAAAACATAGCTAAAATACTAAGAAAGTAATACATATTATATCAAATAATGGTAGACAAAATAACTAAATGAAAACTTAGCAAAATACGAGATATATAAGCTATGCAAAAATAGAGGGGAAGCATAGCAGTTATAGCATTAAACACTTAAGCCCTAAATTTATCTACATGAAGGACTCCTAGGTTATAGTCTAGGCTCAACCACCTACTTCTCTATAACCAATGGCTCTGATACCAATCTGTTACACCCCGCCTAAGCGGAAACATGAGGCATAGCATCATAGATATCATCACAACACAATGGTGTCTACTATAGAGAAATCTAAATGAAAGAAATAATCAAATGGACACTATGTGTCATGACAATACCCAACACAAGATAGAGGAGTCTTGCATTACTAAAGTAATGTCATACACGAGCAAAATGTTCTAAATACTAACAATCTCCAACTATCAAGTATCAAGCAAAACAAATGTCATAACTGAATAGACTAGAAAAGACAACTCCACAAGCAATGCCTATGGTCTCTCTAGCCACTCTTCCTACCATCATTCTTATCATCCTGATACTCACCTAAAAATTGATGCTTAAAATGTCAACATAAAGTTGGTGAGAGTCATAGGTTTAAGACACTATATAAATCTAATTAAATCATTACTATGATAAATGAAAACACTGCATGACAATAAATGGATTACCATATAAGCTATCATACAAACCAAATCAAATCCAATCCAAAACAATACCATTCACACGATTACGAGACGTCTCTATCGCAGAACTACTCCAATTGATCACTAAGCCATGGAGCATACCACAAATCCACTCCAATTGATCACTAAGCCATGGAGCATACCACAAAACCCACTCCAATTGATCACTAAGCCATGGAGCATACCACAAAACCCACTCCAATTGATCACTAAGCCATGGAGCGTATCACATCACAAACATGTAGCACATAACATATAATAGCCACATAAAGTCCATGCATCACTTTAAACACATTATCACAGTAATTAAAACATTTTCATACTAGCATCATTTCCATCCCAAGTTTAAAACGAAGTAAAAGTGGGACTATGAAACTCACCTTAGCTTAGCTTAATCCAAAAAGGTTCCAAGAAGCTTCACAAAGATCTAAATAACAAAACGTACGGATATTAACATCACTTTGGTCATCACTCCAATAGGGTGTAACCTCAACTATGATGGATTCTAAGCGATCTATCAATGTTCTAAACTCATTTTGTACCTTTTTAAATTCTTACATAACTAGCTTACACTTTATTCTTACACTTTCAATTTTCTGGATTTGAGCAGAAATTTTAGACTCACTTTGGCAGCGCCCAAACGCACCACTTATACATCTTTATAATTCTTGTAAAAATTCCACAGGTTACTAATATGACTTATGAACCCCCAATTACTCCCCCAAAGTTCATACTCTTTTATAAATACCTTTTAGAAAATCATAACACCAAGTGTCCAAAATTCGGCTAGTAACAGACACCCTAAAAGTTTGATGTTAGCTGACCATTTTAAACACCACCCCATACTTAGCCAAAAATCAGGGGTCACACACAACATATGAAATGACTTCCACGTGAATATTAGCCCTTGAGAAGGTGTCTAAGTATTTTTAGAAAAATCAAAACCCTAACTGAAACCCGTCAGAAAATTCACTGTTTTGCACACTTATCTTATAAAAATTATTTGACAACCTTCCCGACCACGAAAACTCTTGGGGCTGGATTCTTTAGAAAGAAGACTCAGAGGGCTACTGTTTAAAAAAAAGAAACTCTTAAATATCATTCTTCATCATAGAGAAAATCATTCGTGAACACAGCCCTAATTCTGCTCAACATTAAATCAAGATTTCATGCAAACCCTAACATGTAATTTGCATGGTTATGCCCCTAATTCAATTCTAATCAATACTACAATCATAATATATCATTAATATTTTATATTTTATGAAACCCTAGAATCCATCATTGATTTTGTTACATGATTACATTAAACTAACTAGGATTGAGTGTACTTACCTTGATTACTAGGTCCTAACATCAATTCTTTGCTAGCTCTTGATCCAAATATTCTTGTTTCTTGATCGAAGGGAATGGAAGTTGACACAAAGGGTTATGGGGGCTGAGTTATTTTGTTTTAGGGCTTAGGGTAGGATAATGGACTAAAGTTTGGGTTTAGGGCTTTTACCTTAAGGCCTAAACTAGTCCTAGCCCAACACAAATTCTATTTTAAATAAAACATTTTTTTTCTTTTAAAACCGGACGCACCCTTTAATATATATATTTTATTATTATTTTTTTATTAAATTAAAAATTAACTAATTTACTTCATTAACTTAAGTTTTTATAAAAACCTAAGCTAATTTGATTAAACCTTTATACTTAAACGCTACTTACTAAACTTTCTAAAAATAAATTTCATTTCACCAAACCACTTTCCACTTTTAGAAAGTTTGCTACAACCTTCTATATTTCACCCACCTATTTCATTTCTAATATGCCACATTTCCCATAAACGCTTAACACTTAATCGTCCAACTATTGACGTAACATTACATGAAATACGCCATTCCTTTCCATTATCACTAAATGTGAACAAATGGAATACGCATAATCCAAAAATGGAATACGCATAATCCAACACAAACATACTCAAAATGAAATGCCCATACACCTCAAAATGATATCATGCACATACTTAACTTACTTAGCACACATAAAATCACATAGCACAACACTTAAACACATAAAATAAACTCTGAACCATTTCTAAAGGTATAAACTAACATGCTCAAATCACGGTTGTCACACTGAGTACAATATCACGTCACCGTTTGTTATAGTTTTCGTAATTATGTTGCTGTTTTTGGGTCCTGGAGCGGTCCCAGCGTGTACAACTTTATCCAATAGGTAGTGCAACCCCCCGTAAACCAGATAAACACTTATCGACGAAATATCTAGTCGAGCTATTCATTTCGGGCCACTAGTACGGAGACTTAGGTCGCGATACATCCTGGTACTACTAAGTAAGTTGGATAC